>JAJTUV010003538.1:0-54976 GCA_021653895.1 Mastomys natalensis
ACCATCCTGACTGAGGGAAAGCAGTCACAAAAGAACACATATGGTATATACTCACTGATAAGTGGATATTGCCAAAAGCTCGGAATACCCACAATACAACTCACAGAAGAAGGAGGACCAAAGTGTTCAATCCTACTTAGAAGGGGGAACAAAATGATCATGGGATGTAGAGGGAGGGAAAGACCTAGGAGGGAGAGAGGAGGAAGAGGGACAAAAGGGCGGCAGGATCACTTATGGAAGAGACAGGAGGGAAATATAGAGGGTCAGAAAATTGAACAGAAGTGTGTAGCAATGGGTGATGGGGAACTGAGGGGAGCCACTAGGAAGTCAAAGGTGCCTGTAGAACCCGTGAAAGGCATCCTAGTTCCTGGTTGAGCTAAGGCTAGAAACCCCCTGACCCTACAGAGTCATTTCACCTGGTTCCTGAGCACCAGGCTCCTGATACAAGAGTGCAGCCCTCCATAGATTTGTGGCTATCAGCCATATAAGGGCAATACCCCAAACCCCTCTACAGGTAGAGGACATGACCTGTGGTCCCATAGACTCAAGACAGATCTCCATTTTAATGAGGTACCTAAAGGCCTGGAGGACTTAGCCAATAAACGCTCCTTCCCAAACACTCCTCCCTGCAAACAGTATTTAACCTCAGGCCCACCCTGAGAAATGGGGTACAGGTTTTACTCATCCATTTTCTGCCATGAAAATAAATGCCTTAAAACCACAGACTGCCTCTTTTCATCAGGATCTGTCATGGGGAGTCATAGAGAAGGCCTTTGCCTATAGAGCCACCATCTAATCTCCTGTAGAAGGCCTGTCTGTGCTCCCAACCACAGCCATGACCAAACCAAGCCCAAGCCAGCAGCCAACAAACCAAAGACTCTCCCCACAGGACTAGCCAGAGCGCTCTCCCTTCACCTCCCTGCCGCCCCAGCCCTGAGCCAGATGCAGCTCTCAGGCCTCCATTCCATTCTCAGCTTTTTCACAGCATCCAGTGATGTGTGGGTGTCTGAGGGCCTGAGAACCAGGTGGCCCTGGCCTCCCTGCAGGCCCAGGGACCCCCAAACCAGCTCTGCCTGTCCCCAGGACCTCAGATTGTGCTTCCCCACCCACCAGCAGTGTCTCCCTGTTGTCGATAGCCCCAGCCTTGTATTTTGATCCTAGTTCCACTTTCCTGGGAGGGGCTGCAGAGGAGGATTGAATCTATACACAGGTGACATCTTGTGAACCTTCTGTCCAATTAAATTTGTAAAATAAAGGCTAGAGCCAGTGATTGGGTAGTAGAAGGAGAGGCAGAGAAAAAGGCTTAGGGGAGGAGAGAGGAAGAGGAATTCAATATAAGAGGTAGTCGATGGAGAAAAGAAGGAGAAGGAAGTCGATGGAGGAAGGTGAAGAAGAAGGAAGCCGGCATGGAGGAGCCAGAGGTGGAAGGACAAGCACGCAGCCTGGATAAACCGCAAGTTATAAGGGATCTCATAGCTGGGGAATAGAGTAGTGTAATGGTAAATCTGCCCAATCTAGGCATGCAATTTATACCATAATTATTGAGTTGTGTTTTCCTTGACTGGTCTTATTTGGGTCGGAGATTTACTGAAACATCTCCCAACTTCCCTACAGCCAGACAGCATGGGGTAAGCACTGTCAACTTCCCTTGTCCTGCCTCTCTGAGCAGCTGCGCTCTGTGGTAGACCAGACTTGAGACCCCACTCATTCTACAGATGCCAGGAAAGCAAGTGGTTCCCAGGACCCAAAGAATGACATTAGCCAAAATACCCAACAAAGAGGGATATAGAATCTGTAGAGAGCATATCCAGAAGACAGGCTCGGCGCCAGTTGAGGGATGGGGCCACCTACCATCTCAAAAATTTTACCCCAGAATTGTTCCTATCTAAAGGAAATGCAGAGAAAAAAATGAAACAGAGACTAAAGGAAAGGCCATCCAGAGACTGCCTTACCTATGGATCCATCCCATCTGCATACATCAAACCCAGACACTATTGCTGATGCCAAGAAGCACTTGCTGACAAGAGCCTGGTATAGTTGTCCCCTGAGAGGTTCTGCTAACACCTGACCAATACGGATGCAGATATAGCCAACCATTGGACTCATCACAGGGACTCCAATGGCAGAGTTAGGGGAAAGACTGAAAAAGCTGAGAGTCTGAAGCCCCAGAGGAAGAACAATAATATCAACCAATCAGACACCCCACAAGCTCCCAGGAACTAAACCACCAACCCAAAAGTACACATAGAAGGACCCATGACTTCAGGATTGCCTTATCTGGCATCAATGGGAGGAGAGGCCCTTGGTCCTGTGGAGGCTCAATGCCCCAGCATAAGGTGGGGCATCACTAGAGATGATGATGATCACTAGATCACTTGAGACACCTCACTAGAGCAGTGAGGTGGGAATGGGTGGGTGGGGGGGAGCACCCTCATAGAGGCAAAGAGGAGGGGGATGGAATTGGGGGGTTGTGGAGGAGAAAGTTGGAAGGGGACAACATTTGAAATGTAAATAAATAAAATAATCAATAAAAAATATAAATATATATTAGAGTAACCCAGACTCAAAAAGACATATGCCACAATGTTCTCTCTCACTTCTAGCTTCCTACCTCCAAATAATCAGATGTGAATAGATAACCTGATGCATCTTCAGAAACAAGGAAAATAAAAAGAAACCATAAGAGGGGAATGCATCTAGAGAGAAAAATAGCAGGAAAGAATTATAAAGAGAAAAATAACAAATTGGGGACTTTCACTGGGAGGGAAGAAGGAGGGTCATACAGAAGAAGATGAAGGGAATAAAATAAATAACACTAATGTAGTTGAACAAGCCATAAAAATCTTTATTCAGATTTATCTAAAAGTACACATAATACATTTATGATATACATATATATAAAGTTTAAATGAAATTATGCCATTTATGTGATAATCACACAGCGTGCACATGTACACACACACACACACACACACACACACACCATAATCATAGACTTTCAAAAGATCCCAGTACATGAGAAACTTCCTTTGAGTTGTTATAAGGGATGTCAAGCAATTCCAAAGCAATATAGTCTACTGCTATATATAATATACAATATATAATAATATTGCCCTTGATTGCCTATCAGAAGATAAATCTATGGTGCTGGACTTCATGTACTTCAGAGACAGATTTAAAGGAATAGACTTGGATCTGATCTAAACCCTTCCTCCCTGAGGACTAGCTTCCATAGACCCAGAAGCTGTCAAAGGATGTGGGGCGGTGGGCTGTGAAGGCAGCTGGGTACCTGGTCGAGTGCAGTCTTAAAACCCAGAGACCATAAAGGGACGGTAGGAGTTAGGTGGTGTTCCTGAGCCTCCTGGTTCCTTTCACATAGCCACAGCCCTCTAAGACCCTCCCAAAGAGAGGTTTGTGGCCATTGGTCAGGTAGCTCAGGTAAAGGGGTTGACTACAGGCCGCAGAGCCTCAAGACATCTCCATATTCATGAGATACCTAAAGGCCAGAGGGCGTGGCAAATTAAGCATTCTTCCCAGAACCTCCTCCTTGCAAAGGGTATTTAACTTCAGGCCCACCCTGAGAATATGGGGTATAGCTTTATCCATTTTCCTCCATGACAATAAACACTTTAAGACCATGGACTACCTCTCTTCTTTGGGGCTGGCTGTGGGGAACCCTGGAGAAGGTCTTTAACTGCAGAGCAGCTATCTAATCTCCTGATGATAACCTTTCTATATTCCAGCCACGGAGGCCGCCAGCTCAAGCGAGCTAGCTGAGCCAACCATGACCAGCCAAATGAGTCACCATGACCAAGAGCCCCCTCCCTGCAGGACATCGCTGAGCTTCTCTCCCTTGCCCCTTTGGTTGCAGGTCGATACAGCCCCTATGCCTCATCTTAGTCCTTCTGTGGCCTCTCAGCTGCACCTGACAGCCCAAGGGCTTTAGACCAGTTGGTCCCTGGCTGCCTCCTGACCTGGGGATCCTCAACTCAAGAGTTTCAGTACCCACGGTGTCTCAGACTGTGTTCTCTCCACCCAGGAGCAGAGCCCTGTGGCTTCCCATACCTTGACATCTGCCCAGCCCAGCATGGAGTGAACTCAGTTGAATTCCTGCACCTCTGCTTCCCCGAGCCATGGCCCAGCTCCTTAGGGTGGCAGACACACAAGACCCAGAACTCAACCTATAGGACCCACACCTGTTCACATGCTATAGCCCAACAAAAGAGGAAAGGATTCAGTAGTGGTACTTTGCTGTGACCCCTCTGAATCACTGCAATGGGCATCATGAAAAGATATACATGGCTAGGTGTGGTGATGAACACCTTTAATCCCAGCAATGGAGAGGCAGAGGCAGGCACATCTCTGTTAATTTGAGGACAGCCTGAGCAAATTCAGGACAGCAGGACCCAGAGAAACCTTGTCCTAAAATAAATTAAAAAAAAAAAAATAAAATGAAAGAAGGAAGAGGAGGGAGAGGAGGAAGGAGGAAGAAGAAGAAGGAAGGAGAAGAGAAAGAGATGGAGAGAGAGAGATATTAAGATCCATAAAGTAGTGTCTCTTGTTATCTTTGAGGCACCCAGCTATTAATTGGACTTAAACTATTTATTAAAGGTTAAAACAGTTTGGGACTGTAAACTTACCAACTCTAGTCTACTACTGTCATATATCTTAGAAGAGAGCCTGCTACAGCCAATTTTCTAAGCCAGTATAGTAGCCTTATCCTTATATTGAAAGGTAAGTGTAGCTCTCTACTCTCATCAAAAAAAAAAAAAAAAATCTTCTTTTTCTTCAGCAAACAGAGACCACTTCAGAAAGTCACAACTAGTCAAAATGCAGAGAACAAGTAACTATAGGGTGTCCGGGCTGTTCCAGTTGTTATATCTACAAAACCCTCCACATCTCAGGCTTAGGGAACATCAAAGAGGAGGGGACATAAAGGTTGTAAGAGCCAGAGAACCAGGAAGTCTGTAGTAAGATTGTATCTTCAATATGTGACAGGGAAGCCACATCTATGAAATCTCAACAATATGGCTTCCTAAACAAGATGTTAACAGTGACAAAACTAGTTAGCATACCAATAATGATGGTGTAAATTGCACAGGATCCTAACCCTAGATGAAGAGAGCTATAGGCAAATTACAACTACTGAGAGAACTGGTTTTTTCAGGATGACCCCCCCCCCAAATGGTGATCCAGTCCCAGTGATCAACACTAAAAATATACATTCAAGGAACACCACATGTACTCATCAGATTGTATTTACATATTTATTTGTGTGTGTGTATGTGTATAAAACAATAGTAATTATAGAATAAGAGTCCATGAATTTGAAAGGAAATACGGAGACATTGAGATGTTGTAAGAAGGAGGGGATAATGTAATAACATTTCATTACATCGAAAAAATAAAATATATTCAAACAAGTCAAGATAATGCCCTGTCCCAGGGTGGATTCAACAAGGAACTAGGGAGGGGGTGAAAGAATGATGGGACAGGAGACACAAAGAAGGAGAGCAAGTCTAGGGTTCTGATCAAGCTCTCAAAGTTTATTTTCAGGCAGCAGGTTATAAAGGCATAGCAAAACGGGAAGCTTAGGCAGGAAACATTGCTTAAGGCCATCCCACTATCCTAGCCTGTGGAGAGCTTTTGGGGCTGCTTGGCAGGAATCTGACATTAGCCAAGGACAAGGAAATGAGCCTTAGGCCATGACAAGGAAGTGAATTCAGGCAAGAATCTAATTTTAGGCTAAAAAGAGAAGTAGTTTCAGTCAAGAATCTAAGTCTTAGGCTAGAACAAAGAAGTAGGTCTCAGGCATGAATATGACTGTGGGCTAGGACAGGGAAGTAGGCTCAGATATTTTTGTCATCCTGATGAGCCCTTAGAAACAGTGATCATGGGAGTGATCATGGACTTTGTTTATTGTCTTGTTTGTTCCTTGACTATTGCATCTATTATATTGCTAGTTCCTTAACCTAGAACTGACCTGAATACTTGCATGTAATCAAAATGGTTTAAAAGCAAATTGGGAAGAAATAAACCCACCTCAGCCTTCAGCTTTAGAACTGGCTGGGGTCATGCTACACTGTTGTCTAATCGTCTTTTTTCTTTTTAATCCTCATTCCTGCACTGGAAAACCTGTTGACTGACTGAGCTGACCTGGTCAGATAGCACCTCAACGTTGGAGCTCAAGTAAGCGGGATACAGTGAAGGACACCGTGGGAATTGGAAGCGTGCATGAAGGCAAGTAAAGAAGATTTGGGCCAGCACTGATAAAGCTTGTAGAAGGACAAGGTAATGGTAATGTGTTTTGTGTATGTGTTTAGAGTTATGCTAAAATCTAGAAAAGCAAAGGTAATTCTCATAGATGCTTTTAGTCTTTGGACCCTGACTACAGATAGTTTACACCCTAGACATGGGTTTGAGAAAAGCAGTCCTCCCCTACTATCTGGTGATGCTTTGACAAAAGAGAAGGAAGATGAACGTAAGCTGGGTCAGGGGTCTCCTGTGAACAGGTGGAGGTCAGGAGATGTCCTGCCTCCTCTGTGGCTCCTGCTGGAGAAATGCTTGGTTCTGGGTCCTTTAGGTAGGATATCTGAGTCTCTTTCGTGGAACATCTAGTCCTCTTTCCTCTTTATCTATTGTCTGTCCTTGTTGCACCAATCTGACATGTCTGTGTTATGCCTATCTTTTTGTTTTGTTGTTTGGATGTTCCGTGTTTCATGTTCAAAAGAAAAAACAGTTAAAACTTTATCTGCTGGTTGTTCAGCCATTGATTCGGTTTTTAAATAGTTTCAAAGAAAAAGTAAAAGTAAGAAGCAGTTTCTTTTTTTTTTTTTTTTGGTTTTCTGAGACAGGGTTTCTCTGTGTAGCCCTGGCTGTCCTGGAACTCACTCTGTAGACCAGGCTGGCCTCGAACTCAGAAATCCACCTGCCTCTGCCTCCCAAGTGCTAGGATTAAAGGCGTGCGCCACCACAAGAAGCAGTTTCAATTGGCCTTTGGACCCCTGCACCTGTAGTTAGGAGTCTAGTACAGCTGGAGAAGCCCTGCCAGGGGCTCACTGTCTGTAAAAGCCTCTCTTAAAGGGGCCAGCAGTTTTTTGGCTTCTATGGTAAGGAACTGGTGGTTGTTTCTCCTAGAAAAATCTGACTGTGATTATAGGGTTCAGCAGGTGACAAGGTGCTCCTCTCTTGAAATTACAGCTTGGAAAAGTAAAAATTTTGCCTGGTCTAAATATATAAAATGTGTGCAGCTACTTCATTTTTGTTTCTGACTGGTATTAAAAGTATAAATATGTTCTGCATGTCTTGGTTATAGATTATTGGATCATAAGTTTATTGGGTATGATTAAAAATTTGTAACATTGGTAACAAAGTTGGTTTAAAACTGGTAACTCAGAGTTGGAGTCATTCTAAACAGCAACACATGGCATGAGCTGACCCAGGGAAACAGGTCTCTAGAGATAGGTCCAAATTGGGTAATATTTTATGTATTATAAAGACTTATAAAAGATTTCGGGCTGTGTCTCTTTGAGGTATTGGAGGCTGTACTGTCTTGCATTTGAGTGCAGGAATTGGCAGCCAAACTATGTAGCATGGAGGTTATGTACTTGGTATTGATTTTGGAGAGACTGGATTGTTGGAGGTTGAGTTTTGCTTTCCAAAGTTATGGTTGTGCTCTGGTGTTACAAGGGAAATTCAAAGACTGTGGGTTAAACTGCCAGTGTTCCATTGGCTGCAGTTTATAGCTTGATCACAGGTTTGGAATTTTAACTCACACATTTTGTAATTAAGAAAAAAATCAAGCAGGTGGAGAATGTTTCAGGGTTTGTGAAGGGTTGATGAAGTATGAACTTGTAGAGGCATTGCAGCCTGGCTTGCCTACTCTAGATGCCATTCCAAGAAATGCATATAGAATTATTATAGATTGGGAGGATTGTTTTTATACTGCTCCTTTGCATCCGGTGACTGTGAGAAGTTTGCATTTAGTGAGTTTGCTTGTAATTTTGGAGAATCCATGAAGTGATATCATTGAAAAGTTTTGCCTCAAGGAATAGCTAATAGCCCTACATTATGTAAACAAATGTGTCACTACTTCAATACAAGAAGTTAGGACTTTGAATCTTTCGGTGTATATTATTCATTATATGGATATTTTATTAGCTGATTCCTCTGAAGGAGTTTTCCTACAAGCCTTTGCTCTCATACAATGAACTTTAAATTTTGGGGGAGTGCTTGTTGCTCCAGAAAAGATTCAAAGGCAATATATTTTTCAGTATTTGGGACCTCAGTTATATCCTGAGCAGATTGTGGCACAGAAAATTCCAATAACAAAAGATAGTTAGGGCTGGAGAGATAGCTCAGTGGTTAAGAGCACTGATTGCTCTTACAGAGGTCCTGAGTTCAATTCCCAGCAACCACATCGTGGCTCACAACCATCTGTAATGGGATCTAGTGCCCTCTTCTGGCTTGCAAGTATTTATGCAAAAAAAAAAAAAAAAAAAAGATAGTTTGCTTTTAATGATTTTCAAAAGTTGTTAGGAGAAAAGCTAAGACCTCATCTTAAGCTTACCACAGGAGTACTTAAACCTCTGTTTGATATTCTTAAGGGGAATGAAAATCCTAATTCCCCTCGAAAATTAACTAATGAGGGACAAATAGCTTTGCAGAAAGTGGAGGAAGCTATTAGTAAACAACAGATACATTATATAGACTATGATCAATTGTTGGTGTTTGTGTTATTGCTACTCATGTGCTTACAGCAGTCCTTTGGCAAAAGAAACTATTAATGTGGATTCATCTTTCTTCATCTGCAAGTAAAGTTTTAACACCCTATTATAAAGCTGTTGATGTGTTAATACAGGATTGTAGGATAGAATCAAGAAAGTATTTTGGGAAAGAACCTGATGAAATATTTATTCCTTATTCCGAACAGCAGTTAAATTGGTTATTACAGAATGCTGATATTTTGGCCTATTGCATGTGCAAATTTTTATATCAAAAAAAGCAAAATTGATAATCATTATCCAGAAACCAAGCTGTTACAGTTTTCCTTATGCATGCTTTTGTATTTCCTGTAAATTTATGCATGCAGCCCATATTTACAGGTGGCTCATCTAATGGGAAACATAATTGGATCACATGTTCATTCTCTTGAGTTTCCCTCCACTTTACAAGTTATTGAACTACATACTGTAGCCACTGTTTTTGAAATATTTAGAAATCAAGCTTTCGGTTTGTATACTGATATAGCCAATATATAGCTTTAGTTTACAATTGCTTGAAATTGTTCCTTTTTAAAGGTATTGCTAATTCTCATTTTGCAATTATTTATGCAAATACAACTCAATTTAAGAGAATGCACTGTTCCTTAACTTTATAGGACAGCAGATTTGTATACCAGGAAGGTTATAGGCCTTACAACAGGAACAGTTAGCCAAACAATCTCATTCTTCACATCATCAAAATAGTAATAGCTTGAGACAATAATTAGGTATTTCTAGAGAATGTGCACATCAAATTGGAAAGGCTGTCCTGAATGTCCTCAATTTCTACTGTACCACATAATGGTGCTAATCCTCAAGGACTTATACCTAATCAGTTATGGCAAATGGGTGTTACTCATATTTCTGATTTTGGAAAATTAAAATAAGTACATGTGACTATTGACACCTTTTCAGGCTTTCTGGTTGCAACTTCTGTAACAGGAAAAGCAACTAAAAATGTAATTAGTTATTGCCTACATTGTTTTTCTATGCTGATTGTTCCAAATCAGATTAAACAAATAATGAAACTGGCTATTACAGTCAAGCATTTGAGATGTTTTGTCAATAATGTAATATTACCCATATTACTGGGATTCCTTTTAATCAAGGGCAATGTATTAAGAAATAAGTATTTTGGTACTTTAAAACAATATCTTCATAAAATAAAAAGGGGGAGTCATATCCCTGTACACCACAAATTTATTTAAATCATGTTCTTTTTAATTTAAAAATTTTAAAATTTGTATGCCAAGGAACTCTCTGCTGAGTGTCTATGGCCCTCTACAACGAGGCATACTTATGCATAGGTGAAATGGAAGTATCTACTTACTGGCATATGTCATGATCCAGATCAGGTATTTAATATGGGGAAGAGAGTATGTTTGTGTTTTTTCTGCAGAATGCTGAAGGAGCATGGTGGCTGCCAGGAGCAGGTGAGACATGCTGATGCGGAGACAAAGAATGATGCTGACCTGTGAGCTTCGAGTGTCCTGACGTGGTGACTGGGAAGCTGTATTGGACATATGTTCCTGACTCACCATGCTTGCCTATATCCCAGATTGGACAAGCTGCCTTGCCTCAAGTTTTTAGAACTTGTAGGACAGAGAATCAAAAAGAGAAATTATAATGACTATTCTACTTCCTTTAATGTGACCAGTTATTCTGATTCATTCATGGACTGGTCTAGAAATCAATCCAATATTGGAAATAACAGTCTTCATTTGGAAGGCTGGTTCTGGACATTTTCAGAGACATATTTGGAAGTTAGCTGCAGTTCTCTATGATGTTATGTTAGCAAGAGATAAAGTTGGGGCAGGATCTGAATTTCAAACAAGTGTTAGTCATGTGTCAAGGCTCTTTTAATTGTCATGTTAAAATTACTTTTGTTTCTTCTACAGTATTCAATGTAAGTTGTATTGATTGTATACTTTCTAATTGCATTAATGTATTGAAAACTGGCATATCTTTAATGATGATCTATCAACCAGCTTTTGTTCTTTGGCCTGTAAGTATTACAGAACCTTGGTATTCTGAAAAAAAAAAAAAAACAAAAAACTTGCAGGTACTGGAAGAAGTGAGTCAGGCTTTAAGTAGAAGTGAGAAGGTAGTGGACTTGATTATTGTTGGCATAGAAGCTTTGATTACATTAATTGCTAGCACCACTGCTTCTGCAAGTGCTTTGACACAAGATGTTAAGACAGCTACGTTTGTTAATCATCTAGCAAAAAATGTTACTAATGTTCTGAGTATTCAAGAGGATTCAGATAGACATTTGGAACAACAAATTGATGCTTTTTATGATACTATTCAAATTATTGGAGAGGAGGTTCAGGGTCTAAATGTAAGGAACCATCTCAAGTGCCATGTCAAATACCAACAGATTTGTGTTACTTCTAAAATTTACAATGACAGCCACTATAATTGGGAAAAGGTTCGAAAACACTTTCAGGGTATTTGGCATAATTCTAATACCTCTCTGGATGGGTTAGCTTTGCACACTGAGATTATAAATTTAAAGAATGCTGCTCCATTGAGCTTTGATTCAACAGATACTGTTGATAAAATTATTCATGGCTTGATGTCAGTATTTCCATCTTGGTCAAGCTTCAAGAATGGCATATACAGCTTGATCATGCTAGCCCTTTTGGTCCTGGGAATACTTTTATTCCTGCCTATCATGTTAAAGCTTGTCTTTAACAACATCAACATGTTGGCAGCCAAAATACATGGCTTGAAACTAAAAATGGACCCCCAGATTTAATAGGCTGGCAAGCCAATGATGGACAACCTTCTGCAGCACCTTACCAACCTAAGACAGGAGTGCATTGCTTTTGATAATGCATATTCCATGATGGGTAAGGAGGGCATTCTTGTCAGAATGACCTAAGACAGGCTCCATCTTGTTAAATAAAATAAAGGGGGGAATGTGGAGAGCTTTGGGGACTGCCTAGCAGGAATCTGACATTAGCCAAGGACAAGGAAATGGGCTTTAGGCAGGAATCTGACATTGGGCCATGACAAGGAAGTAAGTTCAAGTAAGGCAAGAATCTAATTTTAGGCTAAAACAGAAGTAGTTTCAGTCAGGAATCTAAGTCTTAGGTTAGAACAAAGAAGTAGGTCTCAGGCATGAATATGACTATGGGCTAGGACAGGGAAGTAGGCTCAGATATTTTTGTCATCCTGATGAGCCCTTAGAAACAGTGATCACGGGAGTGATCAAGGGAATTTGTTTATTGTCTTGTTTGTTCCTTGACTATTTGTATCTATTGTATTGCTTGTTCCTCAACCTAGAACTGACCTAAATATTTGCATGTAATCAAAATGGTTTAAAAGCAAATTGGGAAAAAATAAACCCACCTCAGCCTTCAGAACTGACCTAAATATTTGCATGTAATCAAAATGGTTTAAAAGCAAATTGGGAAAAAATAAACCCACCTCAGCCTTCAGCCTCAGAACTGGCTGGGGTCATGCTACACTGTTGTCTAATCGTCTTTTTTCTTTTTAATCCTCATTCCTGCACTGGAAAACCTGTTGACTGATTGAGTTGGCCTAGTCAGTAACCGGTTTCTGGGAAATACTAGATGTTCCTGGAACCCTAGAGCACAAATGTCCTTTCTTAATCTTGTACTTTAACTGACTAGGATTGCCCTGAACAGCGGGTAATTTCATGGGTTTGGCTCCTGGCAAGACAACATGAATTTTTTCAAGAGAACATGAAAATCAGCTGAATAAAACAAGGAAGTAAATTCATGGCATAAAAATAGAATTCAGTTAAAAGAAATATAAAACATAACCCAACCAAAAGTAGTAATGGAATTAAAAGGCTCAACAGTGAAATAAAAAGTTGGGTGAAACCTGATGCACAGGAGGTATTCTGGTACTAGAAACCTAGCTAATTACACAGTGCTAAAGAATTTATGGTTATTGAAGGAAAATCTATAACTATTAATTTACTAGACCAGTATAATTCCTATCAACAGTCTATAAACATTTGTTCTCATATACACAGATACACGTAACCTTCACCCTTCAATAAGAAAACTTCTCTTTGCAACAAACAGAGACCATTATAGAAAAACACAACCAAGCAATATGTAGAGTGGAGGAACACAGTCTCAAAGGATACATCTACAAAACACTGTCACACCTAAGTCTCAGGGAACATTGTGGAAGAGGGGAAGAAAAATTATAAGAACCATATGATCTGGGACTTAGCTGTAAGATTGTGTCTCCTAGTAACATAAGAATCTATATCCATAAAGCCTCACCAACACAAGCCCAAACATAAGCTGATCAAGGAGGATACCAAAAAACATGACAAACTGCACAGGGAGAAGCCCACAAGGTCTCAATGTCCTCCCTAAAGAACAGACCAATTAGTTGTCCAGGGTCAATCAATCAGCCCTTAAAACATGCATACAATAGCATGAACTCAACAGATTATACTTGGAGATATGTCTGTGTGTACATGTTTGTGTTTGTGCATATGTGCAATAAATGCATACAATAATGATGAAGAAGGTGTCCATGAATTTTAAGGTGATCAGGGAGACGTAAAGGGAGGTTTTAGGACTGTGGTTCTCAATCTTCCTAATGCTGCTCCCTTTTACTACATACAGTTCCTCATGTTATGGTGAGTGCCCAAACACACAAAATTATTTTCATTGCTACTTCATAACTATAAATTTTTTCTGTTATGAACTGTAAATGTAAATATCTAATTTTTCCAATAGTCTAAGGTAACCCCTGTGAAAGGATCATTCAACCACCAAAGAGGTCACAACCTATAGGTTTAGAGAGAGGAAAGGAAAGGGAGAGGGTTGTGATAAAAATATAATGTTTAAAAATAAACAAAACCAAGCAAATTAGAGAAGTTCAGTGGAAAGCCCTATCAATAGAATACTTCCCTGGGAAGAAAGGTTATCAGGTCTGGGGATGGAAATATTTCTTGGTTGTTAAAAGAGCTTGGTGCTCTTGCACAGAACTGGAGTTTGGCTCCCAGCACCCACATCACATGCTCACAATCACTCTATATACTTGAATCCTCAAAATCTGGTAGCTCAAAACCACCTGTAACTCCAGTTCCAGGGGATCTGACACCCTCTTTTAGCCTTCACTGTTACCAGACATGTAAATAGTACACATGCAGACAAAACACCCATACATATAGTGTAAATTTTGGTCATATAAATTTTGTAAATATTACATTCCCTTTATTGTCTATGAAATGCCCATTGTATAGTAGGAAAACTATGCCATTTGGTACCAATGTCAAAATGTGTTTGTTTTCTTTGTTTTTAGTTTGGCCCTATCCAAATTATACATTTTAGCTATTTTTTAACTCATCAAATGTTGGTCTTGTTTATTTCTTTTCCTTGCATTGAATTTCCTTCTTGGCAAAAGAAGTTGACCATTTTTTATATATTCATTGAATATTTGTACTGGTTTTGAGAAGTTTCTTTTTTCTTTTTTTATTAATCATTCCATTCATTTACATCTCAAATGATATCCCACTTCCTGGGGTTACCCCTCCACCAACCCCCTATCCCACATCAGCCCTCCCTCCTCTCCTTTGCCTATATGAGGGTGCTCACCCACCCTCTCCTGCCCCACCACTCCAGCATCCCCCTATTCTAGGGCATCAAACCTCCCCAGTACCAAGGACTCCCCCCCATTGCTGTCAGGCAAGGTCATCCTCTGCTACATACGTATCTGGAGCCATGGATCCCTCCAGGTACACTTCTTGGTTGGCAGTCTAGTCTCTGGGAGAACTGGGTGGTCAGGTCAGCATGTGTTGTTCTTCCAATGAGGTTGCAATCACCCTCCACTGCTCCTGTCCTTCCTCCAGCTTCCTTACCAGGTTCCCTGAGCTCAGCCTGATGGTTGGCTCCAAGCATCACATCTGCATTGGTCAGTTGCTGGCTGGACCTCACAAGGAACCATGACACCAGGTTCCTATCAGCAAGCACCTCTTGACCATGGCAAGAGTGTCGGACTTGGTGTCTACAGACATGATGGATCCCCAGGTGAGGCAGTCCCCAGATGGCCCTTCCTTCAGTCTCTGCTCCATTTTTTTGTCCCAGTTCCTCCTCTGTTCAGGAACATTTCTGGGTTAAAAACTTTGAGATGGGTGGGTGGCCCCGTCCCTCGACTGGGGGCCATGCCTATCTATCTACTGGTGGTGGTCTCTACAGGTTCTATCTCCCCCTTCTTTTTGGTTAGAACCTTCACCCAGTCATTGCCCCCACCTTTCTCTCATTCAATTCATTTCAATTCAGAACATATTCTCAAGGCAGAAGTAAAGTCAGTAATTTTTAAACCCCTCAATCATAAGACCTATGTGTCTTTTGTGTAAGCTACTTGACTGTTAGTAGTTTGAAAGAGGGTATCTCAAGTGTAACTTCATTTCCTAACATACCTTTTCACTGTGTTTTCTGGTCATTGAATAAGAGTTTAGTTGAAATGGTTCTATCTTTTCTTTCTATTTCTTTGAACAAAAGCAACTTTGTTGAGGGTAGGATATATTTTATCTTATGGCTTAAAGTCCATCATGAAGGGAAATTATTAGTCAGGGTTCTCAAGAATAACAAAACTTATAGAATAAATCTTTCCATATGTATAGAAAAGGGGTTTACTGGAATGACTTACAGGCTGTAGTCTAGCTAATCCAACAATGGCTGGATGTGGATGGAAAGTCCAAGAAACCTGTAGTTCCTCAGTCCACAAGGCTAAATGTCTCAGCTGGTCTTCAGTACATTCTGGAATTCCTAAGAAGTAAGGTTCTAACGCTGGTGGAGGAATGGACATGTTAGCAAGGCAAGGACAAGCAGACAAGAGCAAAAGCTTCCTCTTCCAGGTCTAGCAAAACATGTGGCCTAGATTAGAGAATTAAGAGCTTGTGTCTTCCTGCTTCAAGATTTGGATCAAAGCCCTGTGACTTTCTACCTCAAAGATCCATACCTGAAGTAGATCCGCCCACTTCAAAGCGAGAAAAATTTTCTCACAGGTATGCCCTCCACTTCTGGATTTTAGTTTATTACTGATGTAGTCAAGTTAACAACCAAAATATAACCATCGCAGAACTCAAGAAGAAATTTGGAGGTAGGAACTGAAGCAGAGATCATGGAGAAATACTGCTCCCATGTTTGTTCACTTTCCCTATTTATACAGCCTAGGCCTATCTCCCTAAGTATGCATGACTACAGTAGACTGGACCCCACCACACACATCATTCATTTATCCAAAACCTGTCCTACAGTCTTGCCTATAGGACAATCTAATGAAGGCATTTCTCAGTTGAGGTTCCCTCTTCTCAGATGACCCCAGCTTATATATCAAGTCGACAAAAGGCTAACCAGTACTGGAGCAAAATCCTTTTCTTTACTTACAAGTTTTTTCTGTTTATATTATTAATTCATATATGTAGCTTTCTGCTCTTGGCTTGGTTTATAGTAACAATGTTCAATACCTCGAAGTAGTCCAAGTAAAGCTTGTAAGAAGAGGCATTATCTGCAAAAGCATATGTATTTATCAAACATTTGTTTTAAAATTTTATTTCTTGCCAGGCAGTGGTGGCGCACGCCTTTAATCCCAGCACTTGGGAGGCAGAGGCAGGAGGATTTCTGAGTTCGAGGCCAGCCTGGTCTACAGAGTGAGTTCCAGGACAGCCAAGGCTACACAGAGAAACTCTGTCTCGGAAAAAAAAAAAATTATTTCTTCAGACAAAGCTTTAACATATTGTACAAGTTTCTTTCAAACCTGGGGCTCAATCAACATTTTAAATCTTGACTTTCAAAACATGGTGCAAAAGTCCATTTGCCTCATCTCAGATTCTTAAGTTGAGACTCATTATTGGCACTGACCTGTTTGGAGTCATGGGTTTTCCTTTTCCTACACTGAGTCTGGGATGTCCAGAGCCAATATGTAGCGATATCTTAGGTAAAACAGTAGTAGCCCACAGAGTACGCGACGAAACGAGTAAGTGCACTAAAATCCCTCAAGTTTACGCCTAAGAGAACTCCTGGGTTACGATTGGATGTTGCTCTTATCTATCATTTTTTTTTTCATTTGCGTCAGGGATGGGAAAGGTTGTTGATCCTGCTAACTCACGAATAAGAAGGCGGGTCTAACATCTTTCGCCAATCAGAACCGCTGTTACTTCCTTGCTGGAACTGTCAAATGAGGAACACGGATGTTCTGAAGTTTCTGCCCCTGGCTCCATTTTTGAATCCCGTGTAGCTTTTGTGAGGTGTTGTGACAGCTGGTTTCAGCCAGTGCCTCCTATTTTGTCGGCAGGCCCTTCCGAAGAACCCCTGTATGCGTCCGAAGCTGGAAATGGTGAGTGCGCGGTGGCTCTTGGAGTCGTGGGCCGCAGCTTTGACGCAGCCCGGCGCCGCCGACCCGACGTTCCCTGTGGCTCTGTGCTGTAGTCTAAGGTGGAGTCTGGCACCAGCGGAGCCGGGAGTCGGAGGCTCCTCCTGTCCTCTCGCTGTGAAACTGCTTTATTCCAGTCCCCAGGGTATCATGGTCCATCCGCGCGATGGACCCGGATCCTGCAGACTTTGCAGCGCTGACGGGTTGGTGATGCAGAATCTGCTCAGTGCGGTGAAAGGAATTGGGTGGTGAGCGTTGCTGTCTGTCTGACCTTGCACTTGCGTTTGGCCTGCTTTATTGTTTCCTGCGATCTCCTTGGTTTTGTATTAGTTATACTCTATGCTGCTTCTCCAAAAAGAAGGGATATGTAATATGCGGTTGGTGGTGGTGGTGGTGGTGGTGGTGGTGGTGGTGGTGGTTTTGTTTGTTTGGTTGGTTTCTTTGTTTTTCAGACAAGGTTTCTCAGTAGCCCAGGCTGTCCTGGAACTCATTCAGTAGAGAAGACTGGCTTCGAACTCAGAGATTGGCCTGCCTGCGCCTGTAATTGTGTGTGTGTGTGTGTGTGGAGATGGAACTGAGGAGTTCTCTCTTCACTTTTGGGAGCAGGATGGAAAGGGGACAGCTGGGCTTCCAATAGCTGGTGGAATCAGGTCTGAGCAGAAAGGAGCCCCTAACCCCTAATCCCACTTGCAGCTTGTAGACCTATAGGAGTCTAATGCCTGAGGACAACTCAAAGATCCAGAGTTTCTTTAGGGGGAGTTAAGGTCTGAGTGGGAAGGCAAAAGACATGGCCAGGGAGTCAGAGACTAATACAAGAGTCCTTTGGGTCGGAGGTAGCACAGAATGATCCACTGAACTCCCTGCCACATGAGACAGAAGTCCCAGGTTTCCAGGTATGCAGGTTTCTGAGTCAGAAATTAAAGGCTGGAGGAGGTCATGGTGGAGTCACTGAAGGTAGAAATCACTGATAGAGAATGCTCGCTGTGATTTGGTTGAAAGTCAGGGTATTTTAGATCCCTTACAGAAAGGTGAAGGATCAGAAGTGAAAGAGCCCCTGCATCTCACTTGTACATGTCCTGTGACATAATAGGAGTTGGAGAGGCCAGGGTACAACAGGGTATCAAAATGTGGTTGACACTGTCCTGGTAGTCTTCTATGTTATCTGTGAGACCCAGAGAAACCCCTCTAAACAGCAGGAGATCCTGGAGGCACTAGGAAGGAGGTCCCCAGGCATCTGAGCCCCCAACATCAGGGGACACCACCGCTCTTCCAGGGTGGGCTGCTAGTGATATGGATGTTCTTCTTGATCAGCACGGAAGACACCAATGTCAAAGTAGATCATTTTCAGTGGGTTGTTCTCTGAGAAACTCCGCCCCCCAACCCCTGCCAATGCAGAATAAAGAGCTAAGAGGGCCATGGCAAGAGAGAACCCCTCTTGTCTGAATTTTTAATGTAGGAAATTTAATGTAGGAAATAAATTGCTGTTAGTGCTGTCCTCATTGTATTTTATGTTTCTTACATTATGCCTTCATTTTCATTCAATTCAAGGAAGTATTTGATCTCCTTTATTTCTTCAATAACACATTCATCATTCAATAGTGTGCTATTTAATCTCTATGGGTTGTAGATTTTCTGTAATTTCTGTTCTATCAGACTCATTGCATTGTAATTGGATAGAATACAAGACAGTTCTCAAGGGCAACAGCTACTGTTTGGGGCTTTGAAAGGAAGGATTTGGCTACTGAAGGGTGGCACATGCTCTAAGCATTCTGTGTTTTGACTGATAGGTACATCTGGTAAGCCTTGCTCACTGCATGTGTTATTTCCCATTGTGTATGTAATTTTAATCATATGCCTTATTCAAAGGTAAAATAATAAAGATTCTCCTTAAATATTAATTTTGAGAACACAGTTCACCTTATGGTATATGCAAGTAACTCATTACTTTTAACACCATTTTCCACTGTTACCAGATGCATTCCAAAATGTATTTGAATTAGATATAGGAAATTAATAAGGTGTTACTAGAGGGACTAACATATTGCCTTTTTTTAAAGCATGAAACCTGATAGTGGATATGGTCCAAGGTTACCTACAGATCACTGTTCAAAAAAGAATATCCACAATTTGCTAGTTGCATTGTTCAGAGATGACTAGGTGGGAAACCCGAGTAAAGTCTCAGGTTTCTCAGCTTGTTCTGTGCCTGCCTGCCTCACTATTGTCCCAGTGCGTAGATTTAATCTCATAGCAATTACAGCTGCTTTCTTGATACATGTCTAAAACTTCCTCTAATATAACCAGTCCTTCACACAAGTCAGAGACTGCTTCTACACCCAGTGAGTGGATTTTCTCATGTTGATTCATGTAATCACTATAGTTTCTCAAGTTAACTGTTATCAACATAAACACACAGTGGCCTTTCATGGTACACTGCCTCAGCTGCTCCATGACCCCTTTGTTCCTGCAGCTCTCAGACTGCCAGGATTAATACTACCTGACAGAATCTTACACATTGCCATTTTTTCCTGCCAATTTGAAGTGCAGCCTTAGCCCCCTGTGGCCTTTGTGCTGATCGAAATCTCTTAAAGATTTCACCTCAGTGATATTGTTGTTTATCATAGCTGATTCTTCAACCCCTGCTGACCAGAAAGCATAGATTCTTAATACAGAATATCTCGTGAACCACTCTTAGAGTCTTTGAGGTACTCTTAAGCATCCCTTGAGAGTGCGTTTGGAAGTTATAACCTGGGAGCATAGCTACTCATGGACCCTTAATTGAAGACTGTGTTCCTTTCTTAGGGAAAGTCATCCTCTTTGACAAAGCACACAGCTTCAGGAGGGAGGACACACTTGGAACTGTGAGGGAGGAAAGAGACACTCCCTAGCTGGCCACATCAGCTGTATCAATCCTAGTGATTAAGGGGAGTGACATAAGTTGCAGCCACATCACCTTTACACTCTGTGACATCCCTCTGAAACTTGACAGGGCAGGCTTCCCTTGTGCACACTGCTGTTAGCATTCTTACATTCCAAGTTGCCAAAACAGATCATTAAACTCTAAGCGTTCATTGGCTTTTCCAGTTGAAAGTTCTAAACACTTTCACTTTCTTTCCAAAAACAACATGGTTAGTCTGTAACAGCAATAGCCTATGGGCCTGGTACCAATTTCTGTTTTAGTTTGCTTTCTTGTCCTGTGATAAATACCACAATCAAAAGCAACTTGGGAACAAAATGGTTTTATTTTGGTTTATACTTCATGTCACAGCCTGTCATCATGGGAAGTCAGGTCCGGAGCTTAAGCTGGGCAGGTGTCTGGAAGCAGGAACTCAAGTAGAAACCATGGACGAGCACCACTCACTGATTGCTCTGTTACTTTTTGTACATATAACCCATGCCTGCTTGCTCAGAGGAGGGACAAATCACAATAAGCTAGGCCCTCCCACATAACTTAGTAAATCCAGAAAGCACCTCTGTAGAGTTACCTACAGGCCAATCTGATAGAGGCATTTTTTTTTTAAATTAAAGTTCCAGCTTCTCCAATGGCCCTATCTTATATCACGTTGGTAAAAATTTAACCAGTACATGTTACATATTTCAAATGCCTGGGTAGTTTTTCCTAATGTTACGTGATATTCTTTTATGCTAACACAAGCACATTGATTGAATATTTTCTCTTTTTATTGTCATAAACTATTTAAGTTTATGTGAATGTGTGTGTTCATGTGAATGCATGCTACATATCTGAGGATTTATGGAGCCAAAAGAGGGCTATAGGTCCCTTGAAGGCGGAGTCATATGCCACTGCAAACCCACCCATAGGGATGCTGAACTTTGGTCTTCAGGAAGAGGAAGAAGTGCCCTTAATTACTGAGCTATTACCCCAGATTCTTCATAATTCTTATAAAGTAAAGTTGAAGTTGATTTTTCATAATTCTTAAAAAGTAAAGTCAAAGTCGAAGGTCTATTATTTACTCATGACAGGATCTTTGTATGTGGCCCAAATTGGCCTTAAATTTGGAGGCTTTCTGCTCTTGCCTCTGGAGTACTATAACTGTAGTGAACCACTGTAGTCAGTCACCAAATCAAAAACATCTCAGTGCCAACACCTTCCCATGTACCAGAGGATCCTGTTATTGGAAATACCTCTCGTGTACCACAAAAGTTCCCACTGGAGCGAAATCTTACCAATGTAAACATTGTGAGAAAGCCTTCATTATCTCCTTATCGCCAGTACCCATAATGCTCTTCATGTTTTTTTCTTTCAGAACTCAGGTGATTGAGAAAGATGGTGAATGTGAACATGGCAGTCAGTGTGCTAAAACCCAGGCACAGATTCCAGAATATATTGTTAATGAGGACATGCCTCCTGCAATAACAGTATGTGAAAGCAGTTTGCATGTAAGAAACATCATCGGTAATTCACCCTTGGATATGCACCTCAATGACCAAACTCAAGAGAAACCATTTGAGTGTAAGGAACCTGTGGAGAAGGCTTTTAAACATGAGAAATGCTGGGAAGATATGGGTCATTCTAAGTCATTTCAGGTGCGTGGAAGTTCTAGAGAGAAATCATGTGAAAATCAGCAATGTAATGCAGCTCCTGGGAGCCTCCACTGTGATCAACATCATGAGAGAACTCACGATGGAAATGAACACAATGAGAACACCTTTATGAAGTGTACATATGACCAGATAGATGAAACAATTCATAGTGAAGTAAAGCCATTTGTGTGTAAGCAGTGTGGAGAAGCCTTTGTTAATTCTAATCGCCTTATCAGTCATGAACGAATTCATATTGTAGAAAAGTGTTATATTTGCAAACAGTGTGGAAAAACATTTAGATATTTGTCATGCTTCCAAAAACATGAAAGAATTCACAGTGGAGAGAGGCCTTATGTGTGTGAGCAATGTGGGAAAGGATTTATTCAGTTGAAATACCTTCTCATGCACCAAAGGACTCATGGAGAGAATTCTTATGAATGTAAACATTGTGAAAAAGTCTTCACTATTTCCAGTGCCCATAATGTTCATGAAAACATTCAAGGTGGAGACAAGCCATGTTCATGTACACATTGTGGAAAAGCTTTCACTAGCCCCAGTGACTATAATAGTTGTGAAAGAATTCACACTGGAGAGAATCCCTTTGTGTGTAAGAAATGTGGGAAAGCATTCAAACGTTTGGGTCATTTTATGAATCATGAAAGAATTCACACTGGAGAGAAGCCTTATGCATGCAAACATTGTGGGAAAGCCTTCACCAGTTCCAGTGACCGTAACAGTCATGAAAGAATACACACTGGAGAGAAACCCTTTGTGTGTAAAACATGTGGGAAAGCATTCAGTCGTTCTGATTATCTTATCAATCATAAAAGGATTCATACTGGAGAGAAGCCTTATCCGTGTAAATATTGTGGGAAAGCCTTTGCCACTTCCAGTGACAGAAACAGTCACGAAAGAATTCATACTGGTGAGAGGTCCTTTCTGTGTAAAAAATGTGGGAAAGTATTCATTCTTTCTGGCGATCTAATCAAGCATGAAAGGATTCACACTGGAGAGAAGCCTTATGTGTGCAAACATTGTGGAAAAGCTTTTACTACTTCAAGTGCCCGTAACAGTCATGAAAGAATTCACACTGGAGAGAAGCCTTATACATGTAAGCATTGCACAAAAACGTTTACCACTTCCAGTACTCGTAACAGTCATGAAAAAACTCACACTGCAGAGAAGTATTTTGCATGTAATCTTTGTGGGAAAACCTTCAACAGTCAGAGTTCCTATTACACTCATAAAAAAATTCATTCTATGAAAGAAAAACTTTATGTATGTAAACACTGTGGGAAGGAATTCACATATTGTGGTAATTTCCTCAAGCATGAAAGAATTCACACTATAGAAACATTGTCCATATAAGCAATATGTAAAAGCATTTCTGGGTCCTACATCCCATTAGAAACCCATGTGAAATCTCAGAGTGACAGAACTTGTATAACTATAAACAGTGTGACACTCTGGTCAACTTGCCTTTATTGTGAGGTATGAAAACAAGAGTGTGCATGGGCCATGAGATGACTTAGCTATGGTTCTTTAGGATAGCCTGATCTCAATTTTAACCCTGAAACTCACATGATAGAAATAGAGAACCAATTCCCAAAAGCTGTCTTCTAAGTTCCACATGCACAACATTGAATGTATGTGTGTTTATACACAAATGAAATAAATAAGCATAGTGCAAAACAAGAAAAAAATGAAAACATTTTCAAGTGGAAACAAACATGACCAGCAAAATGTAATTTTAGCCCTAATATATAAGCATATATAGGATGAAATCCTGTTTCCATACATATTTTAATGTCTGTTTTTCTTACAGGTAGGGTAGGAGGCTAGCAAAATACAGTGTCTAACACAGGACATTTGAATAGCACTTAGGACTTTTAAGGTAAACCTGTTCCAACCAAATGTAAATCTTAATGAAAAAAATAAAGCTGTGTGATTGAAATAGAACATTTTCATGTAGTTAAATCATATAAGAAGAATTTAAGTTTGTATATTTTAGAAATAACCTGAAAGAAGAACAATAAAATTTTAGCATTTTGATCTTTGGTCCATTCCCACACAAGACTTTCATTTTTGCTTTTTTGTTTGTAATCTTGGAGTTAAGATTTGCTTAATAAAAAAAAAGTTGCTTAATAACGTTGGCATAATTTTCTGGTCTGCCATTCCTGTCACTTGAAAGACAGGCTACCAAGAAACTGTGTTAAACAATAGCAAGCATTTAGAGAGATGAATTGCAGCCTGGAGAAATGGTTCACACAAATGATTGACAGTGTTTGCTACTCTTCTACTCTTCTGGGGACCTTAGTCTGATTCCCAGCACATGTGTTAGATGGCTTTCACTAACTACCTGTAGCTTCAATTCCAAGGGACCTGAACAAATGGCTTGTCCTCCCCAGGTACTTTACAGTCATGTGCATATACAAATAAAGAATCTGAAAAGAAAAAGAAAAGAAATTGGCAATTCAAAGAGATGGTTCAGTAGCTAACCTTCTCTTCCAGGTTTTGTGTGCGTGTGTGTGTGTCTGGTTGATTTGAAGTAGAAAATTATTCTTTATTGTAATACTTTTATAAGTTACCTTACATAGCAAATTCTGTTTTCAAAAAACCTGTTATTTCATTAGTAATTAGCTTTACAATGAAAAGATGTTTTTTTCCTGAGTGATACAGATTTTTTATTTTTTATATTATTTTTGTGTATGTGTTTCTGTGTGAATATATGCACATAAATCCAAGTGTCTGGGATCTGAGGAGGCTGTAGGACCTCCTAGAACTAAAGTCAGACTCAGTTTTGGTCCCCTAAGGTGAGTAATAGTAACCAAACTCCAGCCCCTGTATTTACATAAATTCTGTGGGTTTTTATTTTTTTTTTTTAATGTTTCATTATACTTGAACAATTGTATTTTTAAAAACAGATTTAACTGATCCATTTTTTTTGGTACTTTTGTGTTTTTCTATAATTTTAGTGCTTTAAATTCCCAGTTCCTTCTTTCATCTTCCCTCTGTTCCTTCAATACTTGTCAATAGACCCATTCCTTAATTTAGGAGTATGAACATGAGAATTGGCAGGGCATTTTAACATGACCATATATCAAGAAAATAATATGTACCTGCTTATATGTTGGTGGCCTCCCCAGCCACAGGTTCTTGGTGAGATTTCAAGAATCAAGACTGGAGAGATGACTGTGCATCTAAGAGTACTTACTAGTCTTCCAAAGGCTCCTGGTTCACTTTCCAGTATCAACATTTGATGTTTTACAATGACCCATAACTTGTAGGAATCAAAGACTCTTCTAGACTCTGAAGACAAACACAAATACATATCATATCCTAAGACACATTTAAAATAAGATTAAGTTCCTCTTTGTACAGCTAGTCAAAAATCCAAGAAACTAAGGGCAGCTTGTCATAACTTTTTTTAATTAATTAGTTAATTAACTTACTTTGCATCCTGGCTGCAGTTTTCCCTCTCTCCTCCCAGTCCTTCCACCCCATGTCCTCCTCCATCAACTCCTTCCTTTCTCTTTATAAAGATGAGGACTCCCATGTGTATCCGTCAGCCTTGTCATACCAAGTTGCAGCAAAACCAGGTGCGTTTTCTATTGAGGCTAGACAAGGAAGCCCAGTAGGGGGAAAGGGTCCCAAAGGCAGGCAACACTAAGAGACAGTCCCTGCTTCCAATGTTAGAAGTGCCATGTGAAGACCAACCTTTACACCTGTTACATATGTGCAGAGGGCCTAGGTCAGTCCCATGCAGGCTCAAAACTTTCATTCCATTACTTTACAGAATGTGCTTTACCTGGCTTTATCTCACTGAATTCACAGCTAATCCCTTTCCCAGCAAGATGCATAGCAAATCCTTGTAGCTTGAAGGCCAGCTAAAGGGAGAAAGCTTCTAGCTCATCTCTAGCTTGACTTATCAATGTCCTGTGACCAAAATGGATACTGTCTTCAGCTATAGGATTTTACCATCAAATTCTGTTTGACAACCTTGAGCAATGATGATGACCTGCATTCTGTGTGAGACTTTAGGTCCTCCTTCAGCAACAAATAGTAGGGAGGTATCCTAAACTTAGCACACGATTCTCATGTAGTTACCTCTGGCTTTGGGGAGACACATTGTCCATCAGTGGAAATGTGTCCTTTCAAACCTTTTTGTTTAGGCTATATTTTTCACTAAGATTATAAAATACCTTTCTATATGTTTTCCCCCTGAGTGTCCTGTCTTATTTATCCCAGTTCTTCCTGTTCTTCCATGTTGTTTCTTTTCCCCTCTATGCTTATACTCCCCAGTGTTATTATCATTCCCCTCGTATTTATAAGTGAGGCATTCTGCTCTCTGCTCTTTAGTGGTCCCTTTCTGTCTTTTGGTCTTTATGAGCACATTTTTTCCCATTAATTTATTTATTCACTTTACATCCTGATTTCAGCCCTACCTCCCTCCTCTCCTCCCAGTCTGAACCTCATAACCTCTTCCCCCAATTAACGCCTCTCCATGTGGGTACCAACCTGGTCTGGCCATGAAGTTGCAGCAAGATTAAACACATCCTCTCCCATTGAGGCCAGATAAAGCAACCCAGCTAGGGGGAATGGATTCAAAGGCATGCAACAGAGTCAGGGATAGCCCCTGCTCTAATTGTTAGCAGACCCACATGAACATCAATCTGCACATCTGCTGCATATGTGTAGGGGCCTAGGTCCAGCCCATGCATGCTCTTTGGTTGGTGGTTCAGTATCTGTGAGCCCCCATGGGCCCAAGGTTACTTGACTCTATTCTTATGGTGTCCTTGACCCTTCCAGTTCCCTCAATCCTTCCCCCTACTCTTTCAAAGACTTCCGGTATGAGCACATATTTTTAAGTGTGTTACACTGAACCTTGGTAGCTAGACACTGCAATAAAGGAAATTGAGTATTTTGTCTTTCTGTTTCCTCAATCAGTATATTTTCTAAATCCATCACATTGCCAGCATATTTTACAGTTTCATTCCTCTTTACACTGAAATAAAATTGCATTGTGTAAATGCCACATTTTCAGTAACTATTCGTGTGTTAATCGGCATCGGGTCATTCCATTTTGTTGTAATGAATACAACCACATTGAAAATGGAAGTGCAGTTATGTCATTTGATATATAGTCCTTTTGCTATATTCATTGCTATTGTTGGATCATAGGACAGTTGTATTTATTTGTTACTAAAGCTTTGTTATATTTACATTATTTGGCAGAAGAGCTGACACATATGGTCCAGGTCCTAGAGGGCATTATCAACCCCCTGGGTCTCATAATTAATCCTACCAACAGAGGCACTGAAAAGACTATCAAATGCTAAAGAAAGCAGGACCTCAGTTAATATATTTTATAATACTTTCATTATTTTCTTACCTATTTTTGAGATGTCATAGCAAGGACAACACTTGATCCAGAGTCCTTATAATACTTATACATATGTCTGCTTCAATGTTGGCAGTGCCCTGGAGGTGCCCTGCTAAGAGCTGCATAAAAAGAATGACACTTCTATTAATATTTTGATGAACTTCCTCACATAGTGCCTGGCATGTGCCAGCTTACTTGACCACCACATATGCCAGCTTCCTTTACCACCAACACAGGTGTAAACTGTAAGGCTCCTATTTCCACACGTCATTGTTAATATTTTTGTCTAATAATAGCCATGAGACTAGAATAAGGTGAGATCACAGAATGTTTAATTTGCATTTCCCTGTTGGCTAAAAATTTTGAACAATTTCTGAGTATGAATTAGCTATTCATCTCTGTATTTGTAAGCACTGTTTAATTCCATAGAATATTTTAATTGCTTGTTTTATTCCTATATGTTCATAAACTTGTATATTGCAGACACTATTCCAGCCTATTTTGCTGGAAAAGTTTTCTGCCATTTTGTAGGCTACCTTTTCACTTAACGAGCTTTTGTTTTGTTTTGTTTATTTGCGAATATAAAAACCATTTCTTTTTAGAAGGGATACTTGTATTGACCATATATCCTGTGAGATTGAAATCCCCTTCAGAAATACTTCCCTATGCTTATATCATTAAGCACATTCTCTGATATCATCTAGTAGTTGCAAAATTTTGAGTATAACATGGAGAGTTGATACAATTGAAATTTAATTTTTCTCCCAAAGTCGGAGATAAAGATCTTGTTTCTACCAGAAGATCTTGTATCTTCTACCAGAAGATAACCAATGTTCCTATAACAGTATATTAAGGAGGATATCTTTTCTCCAATATATGTATTTGGCTTTTTGTAAAAAATCAAGTTGGTGTAGTTGAGTAGACTTATATCTCTCTCTCTCTCTCTCTCTCTCTCTCTCTCTCTCTCTCTCTCTCTCTCTCTCTCTCTCTGAAAGGTTTTAGTGGTATTAGTCCTTCACATCACCCAAACTGCAGAATCTTTTGTCTTTTTGCTATTTTTCCAATGTCCACTTCAATTTTGGTCAGCACCAATGTAGGCCTTTGTTCTCTCTGACCATTGTTTGTTTCGTGTTCCTTCTGCTGTGTTCAAATGGTCTCTTTCTTCTCATAGAAGCCATTCAAAGTGGTGACTTCATTTATAATTCCAGCATGTAGGAAACTGAGGCAAGATGACTGTCTCAAGTTCTAGTCAATTCTTGACTAGAGTGAAAGCATGTCTTTCAAAGAGAAGCAAGCCAAGAGGCAACTCTTTTTTTTTTTTAAATTGGATATTTTGTTTATTTACATTTCAAATGTTATCCCCTTTCCAGGTTTCTCCTCTGCAAACTCCCTATCCCATCCCCCCCTTATCCTGCTTCTGTGAGAGTGCTCCCTGACTCACCTACCAACTCCTGCCTCAACACCCTAGCATTCCTCTACACTGGGGCATTAAGCCTTCCCAAGGCAACTCTTACAAGGATTTTAATATAGGTTCAGAGGTTCAGTCCATTATCATCAAAGTGGGAGCATGGCAGCGTCCAGGCAGGCATGGTGCAGGAGGAGCTGAGAGTTCTCCATCTTCATCTGAAGGCAGCTGTGGAAAGACTGGCTTCCAGGCAGCTAGAAGGAAGGATGTCAAAGCCCACCCCCTCAGTGAAACACTTCCTCCAACAAGGCTGCACCTACTTTAACAAGGCTATACCTCCTAATAGTGCTGCTTACTCCCTGGGCCAAGCATATCCAAACCACCATAGCCAACAAATTTGTCTATTTCTTATCATTTTTGCTGTTTAGTAGAATAAAAACTTTTAAAGTCTGTTGTCACAAGTCTCTGAATTTACTTTTGTCTATTGCAATGTCTTCATTTTCTCCAATTTTATTACTTTATGTGTGTTTTCTTTATTGATTTGAAAGGGTTCGCCCATCTTGTTTATCTTTCAAAGAACCAATTCTATTTCCCTGATTCATTCTTTTATTTTCTTGTTTCTTTCTGCTTGTTATTCATTATTTCTTCCCATTTAGTGATTGGCAGTTTGAGTTTCTTGGGGTTTTTTATGCCTTAAAGCATATCATTAGGCAGTTTATTTAATATATCTGATTCTTTTGAAAAACTTTTATTATTAACTTATGTACATATATGTGGTTTTTTTTAAATGTAAGTACATGTGTATGTGAGTGGCTTAGAAGGCCAGAAGAGGACACATGAGCCCTTTGAGCTGAAATTGTATGCAGTTGTGAGCTACTCCACATGGGTGCTGGGTAGCATAGAGGAGTACCAAGTCATTTACCACTGAGCCCTCTCCTGCTGCTATTTGATTTTTTTTCTTTGATTTTCTTTTCTTTTTTAATGAATTTACTTTACATCCCACTCATTGGCCCTCTCCCGATCTCCCTCTCCCAGAATCTTTTTTCTCATCTTCCCTCCCCTATTCATTTGAGCAGGTGCCCCCCGCCCCCTGAGTATCCCCTCACTCTGGCACACACATCAAGTTTCTGTGAGACTGGGCACATCTTCTCCCACTGAGGCCAGACAAGGCAGCCCGGCTAGAAGAACATATCCCACACTGTTGCCTAACAGCTTTTGGGATAGTCCCTGTTTGAGTTGTTCAGGACCAAGCTGCAATCTGCTCCATATGTGCAGGGAGGCCTAAGTCCAGGCTATGTATGTTCTTTGGCTGGTGGTTCAGTCTCTGAGGGTCCCAAGTGTTGTGTTTTATAAAAAAGAAAAAGAGGAAGGGGGTGTGTTTGGTAGAGGCACAGTATGGTGTGGAGGAAGGAAGGGGTGCCTCTGTGGGCCCATGCTAAGGCATACCTTCCCTCCTGAGATACCAGTCACATCACTGAATAATATAGAATAGAGTTCATTCAGGGCATGGGGAGGGGAGTTGAAGGGGTAGTAGAGATAGAGAAAGGGAAAGAGACAGACAGAGAGAGGGGGAGAGGAGGGAGGAGGGGAGGGGAGAAGAGGAGGGGAGGGGAGGGGAGGGGAGGAGGGAGGGGAGGGGAGGAGAGGAGAAGAGAAGAGGCTGGCCATGAACATGTGGAGGGAGAGGGAGGAGGGGAATGGGAAAAGAAGGGACAAGGGGAAAGAGAGTAAGAGAACAAGAGAGTGAGGAAGGGACAAGCAGCCCCTTTTATACTGAGTCAGGCATACCTGGCTATTGCCAGGTAACTGTGGGATGGAACCTAGAAGGAATGCTAACAGCAAGGGTCCAGGTTAGTTGACTGTTGGTATTCCTGTGGAGTTCCATTCTTCCCTCTATTTTTCCTTAAGACTCCCCAAGCTCCATCCACTCTTTGGCTGTAGTTGTCTGCAACTATCTAAGTCATCTGCTAGGTGGAGCCTCTCAAAGGTCAGCCATGCTAGACTCCTGTCTGTAAGCATAATAGAATATCATTAATAGTATCAGGGATTGGTACTTGCCCATGGGATGGGTCTCAAGTTAGGCCAGTTATTGGTTGGCCATCCCTCAGTCTCTCCTCCATCCCCTGTGCATTTCTTGTAGACAGGAAAATTTGGGGTTGAAAGTTTTGTGGATAGGTTGGTATTCCTATAGCTCCACTGGGGTTCTTGTCTGGCTCCAGGAGGCTGCCTCTTCAGGTTTCATATTCCCAATGCTGTGAATCACAGCTAATGACAATCCCATTGATTATTGGGAGTCTCCCTTATCCGAACTCCCTGCATATCCTGGAGATGCCCCCCATCTTCCCACCTCACCCCTGTCAGTTGCAGATTTCCATTCATTCTCATAGCTATATGGCCATCTCTCCTGTCCCTTCCCACACCTGATCCTGAAACAGGTCCCCCATTTGCCTTCCTATCTTCCCTCCCTCCCGCTTCCTCCCTCCATCTGCCCCTTATGATTATTTTATTCCCCCTTCTAAGTGAGATTCAAGCATCCTCACTTGGGCTTTCCTTCTTGTTTAAGTTCTTTGGGTCTGTGGTGTATAGCATAAGAACCCTTATCTGTGGCTAATATGTACTTATAAGTGAGTACATACCGTGAATGTCCCTAGGCAACTGGGTTACCTTACTCAGGATGATATTCTCAAGTTCCATCCGTTTGCCTGCAAAATTTTTAATGTCTATGTTTTTTAGAGCTGAATAGCATTCCACTGTGTAGATAAATATACCACATTTTCTTTATCCATTCTTCAGTTGAGGGACATCTAGATCATTTCCTGTTTCTGGCTATTATGAATAAAGCTCCTGTGAACATAGTTGAGCAAGTGTCCTTGTGGGATATTGGAGCATCTTTTGGGTACATGCCCAAGAGTGGTATAGCTGAGTCTTGAGGTAGAGTTATTCCCAGTTTTCTGAGAAACCACCAAATTTCCAAAGCGGTTGTACAAGTTTGCACCCCAACCAGCAATGGATGAGTGTTCCCCTTGTGCCAAATTTTCACCAGTATGTGCTATCTCTTGAGTTTTTGATCTTAGTCATTCTGTTGAGTATAATTTAGAACTTCAGAATTGTTTCTTTGATGACTTAAGGACTTTTTGGATTTTTAATGTTGTCACTTAGAGCTATAAATTCCCATTAGTTCTGCCTTCATTGTAATGCATAAGTTTCCATGTTATATGTTAATTTTCTTGTAGTCAAATACTTCATAGATTTCTTCATCAAATAGTAGTTTGCTATTTCATCTTCATAAGTTTTTATGTTTCCTATAATATCTGTTGCTATTTATTTCCATCTTTTTTATGGTGATCAGATAGATTACAAGGAATTGTTTCAGTTTTTACTGTGAGTGTTGATATTTACTTGTGTCATCATATATGATCTTTAGATAATTTCCTTGAGCTACTGAATAATGTGTATATTCTGTTGTGTTTGTTTGGTTGTTTTGTATTTGCCTGTTAGATCCATTTAATCTATGGTGCTATTTAATTAGAGTTCTTCTGGTGTGTGTGTGTGTGTGTGTGTGTGTGTAGTTATTCTGATGATAAGACTGTGATATTAAATTTGTTATTGTTTCATTAGGTATTAAGTGACTATATCTAGTAGTATTTGTTCTATGAATTTGAGTGACCTTTGCATGTGTATGTGGGAGATGGAGAGTGAATCTTGGGGAAGAAGAAGTGGGATAGAGAGCAAAGTCCCATGGACTCTTGTGCCTGCTCAAGGAATCTTGATCAAGCTGTACACTGTTAGTGATCTAAGATAAACTAGTGAGACAGAACAAAGGACCATCCCCTACAGAATCATAGTCAAGTGAATTCAGCAGGACAGTGTATGGAAAACTCCCTTTGGACCTTTCTACAGAAGCACATCCTTATTGGCAGAAAAGTTGTGTATGAGTTATTGTACTAAACAATGAAAGTTAGATTTGCACCCTGATGCTGGTCTCTAAAGTCTAAAATCCTGTGCATCTTTGTGGACTCATCTCTGGTTTTCCCTCCTTTTCCTGGTTCCAGTTCTGACATAGTACATAGAATTATAATTACTTTTTGATGAATTGTTCTTTGAACAGAATGAAGTGACCTTCTTTATCTCCTTTGATAATATTTTGTTTTCTGTTTTGTCAAATGTTGTAATAGTGACCCTTACTCGCTTTGTATTTTGATTTGCATTGAAGATCTTTTCCCATTTTTTCCCATCCTAAGATAACCTGTATCCTTCATGACCTTGTATATTTTTAGGAGGTAGTAAAAGGGGGATCCTATTTTCTAATCCAGTCTGCTAGTCTGCTTGTTTTCTTAGGTAATAATTAGAAATCAGATTTATTATTCTAAGTGCGTGTGACCTGACTTGGGGCATTCTGTTACTGATTTGTCCTCTTTGCTTTGCAATGATCTTATCCTTGTACATTCCCCACTGGGAGCCTGTTGGGTGTACTTAACTTTTTCTTTAGTGTGAATTTTTTCTTGTAGTAGTTTCTGTCAGGCTAACTTCTTGGTCATCAATTCTTTTGGTGTTGTTTTCTAAAGGAAAGCTTCCCTTTTCCCTCACATTATGATGGCAGTGTTTCCAGGTTTCATTAAGGTGGATGGTCAGTTATAATTTCTTTAACAATTTAAAATACTTCTTCCCAATTCCATCGAGCTTTTAAGATTTCCCCTTGAGAAATCAGCAACTAATGAGATTGACCGTTCTTTCATGGCATTTTTCCATACCCTTTCTTTTTCTGTATGTTAGTGTTTTAACTGTGCTATATATGTTGTGAGGTGTTGTGTTGTTTTTGTTTTCTTGCCTGTCTCCTCAGTGTTCTATGAGTTTCTTGAATCTTGATGGGACTCTCTTCCTAGATTTGCAATCTGTCTTTTCTAATGTTATTCAAATTAATTCTTATTTCTTTGGAGTAAAATTCTTCTCATCTTATGACTGTAATATGCATTTTGCTTTTTTTGTGTAATGCCCAAGGAGATATTACATGTTCTTTTCACATTCACCTTTTAATTCCTCACTTACCTCAACTGAATGATTCAATTCATCTACCTTGTATTTGAGCCCCAAAATCCTTCCCTCTACAAGGTCTATACAGTTTGAGTCCACTGAGCTTCTTTTCTCCATCATCTTTTGATTTTTTTCCTTCATTATGTTTGTCTTTTATTAATCTCTATTTTTATATCTTTGTTGAATTCTTTTTTCATTCATTCATTCTTTAGAAAACATTCCTGTTCTCTAACTTGTCCACACATATCTATAATCATTCTTTTATTTGTGTGTCTGAACTTTCACCTATGTCATTTTGTTGAAGACAGTTACTGTAGGGTTAATAATTTTTGGATAAGACAAGTTTTATTTGGTATTTATGTTCCTGGCAGGTTGAGATCTGTCCATCATGGGTTATATTGTTGACTCCTATTTTTATTGTTGTTAGTTTTGTTTTGTTTTTTTTTTAATTCAGTCACCTCTACATTTAGTGACGGTACTTAAAAGGGTTCAGCAAAGATTTTCTGTAGTAGCATTGAAGTGATATTTACTCTTAGACTATTCTCCAGGGTAGCAGGCTCTTTTCTTGGATTTTCATTGAAAGTTGAATACTGGCTACAACTACAGTCTGAGTCAAAAAGTAGTTCTCCTGTGAAAATGAAGTGTGAGATGGCCACAAAAGTCATTGATTAAGTACAAATTTTTGAGGAGAGTAAAGGGATACCCTTCACTCTCCTGTGTATTGATGGCTTAGTTATTGAGAAAATGAAAAGAACAAAGAAATTAGTGTGAATAGTGATCATTATTAGTTGGTATATACAAAGTAAAGGAGAGGAACATACATAGAAGGAGGAATTGTAAGAGTAAAGAAAACAGGCTGAGGGAAAGATGAGAGAATTTAAGTTAGACTGAAAATAATTTGTAATTATGCACTCAATAATATAGGACAGTGGCATCTCTCAGAGGATTTGAAAAAAAACTCAAGATATTTTGGTGGGAAAAGCTTTTAATGGCTGAGCCGTCTTTCCAGCCCAGCTGTACTACAGATCAATAGTGATTAAAACTGCATGGTATGGGTACAGAGACAGGCAGGTTGATCAATAGAATAGAATCAAAGACCCTGAAATAAACCCACACAACTATGGACACTTGATTTTTTACAAAGAAGCCAAAACCGTACAGTGGAAAAAAGAAACATCTTCAAAACATGATGCTGGTCTAAGTGGTGGTCTTCAGGTAGAAGAAAATGAATTGATCCATATTTAACACCCTATACAATGCTCAAGCCCAAGTGGATCAAGGACTTCAACATAAAACTAGGTCCACTGATTCTAAAGAGAAAGTGGGAAATAGCCTTGAATGCATTGCCACAGGAAAAAATTTACTAAACAGAACACCAATGGCTCAGCCTGTAAGATCAACAGTTGATAAATGGGACTTTGGAAACTTCAAAGCATCTGTAAGGCAAAGGACACTGTCAATAGGACAAAAAGGCAGCCTGCAGTTTGGGAAAAGATCTTCACTAACCCTACATCTTATTAGGGTTATTATTTTGGATATTAGAGGGCTAATATCCAAAATATATAAAGAACTCAAGAAGTTAGACTCCAAAAAACCAAATAACCCAATTTAAAAATGAGTTACAGAGCTAAACAGAATTCTCAATGGAGGAATCTTGGAATGGTGGAGAAACACTTAAAGAAATCTTCAAAGTCCTTAGTCATCAGAGAAATGTAAGTCAAAACAACGCCGAGGTTCCATCAGAACGGCTAAGATCAAATGAAGAACACTTCTGTGGAAATCAAGTAGGCAGTTTCTCAGAAAACTGAGAATAGTTGTATCTTAAGACCCAGCTTTACCACTCCTAACCGAAATAAACCATCAAATTCACAAACACTGTTTCCAGGATTTTAGTAAATGCATCTCTAATCTTGACCACCACAGAAATTCTTCATGTTGAAGGTACATTCTAAGTTCAGCATCCCCTGTGCGTTATAAAACCCAAACACTGTGCAGAAAGCAGCCTGATGACAATCCTAAACTAAGCCCAAGAAGAACTGGTGAGATGGGGTTGGTTAGTAAAATGCTTGATTATCCTTCATGAGGACCTGCGTTTGGATCCCCAGAACCCACGTAAAAAGCCGGCCAAGCCTCTATTTCTAAAGCTGGAGGTAAGGATGTTATTGGCTTTGTCCTAATGTCACTGAGTCTGGAATGTTCAGAAAAAAGTAGTGTGGGTAAGTGGAAAAGGCGCAAGGAACTCATTGACTACACGAGGAACTAAATGCATGCTCTAAAAATCCCAAATACATTCTCTTTAAATAGAATGATAGCCCAATAAACTCTGGATTTACTCCAGGGGGAAAAAGCCAGAGTTGGGGAGGTTTTGTTGTCAGTTTGCCTGGTGAGCTCCATTTGAGAAAGAGAAGAGAGAGAGAGAGAGAGAGAGAGAGAGAGAGAGAGGGAGGGAGGGAGGGAGGAGGAGGAGGAGGGAGGAGGAGAGGAGGGAGGAGGAGGAGGAGGAGGAGGAGGAGGAGGAGGAGGAGAAGGAGGGAGGGAGGAGAAGGAGGAGGGAGGAGGAGGAGAGAGGAGGAAGGAGGAGGAAGGAGGGAGGAGGGGAAGGGAAGGAGAGAGAGAGAAAAAGAAAAAGAAGGAGAGAAAGAAGAAAGAGAGAAGGAATGAAGGAAGGTAGGAAAGAAGGGAAAGAAAGAAGAAAAAGGAGAGAGAGAGAGAGGAAGAGAGAGAGAGAGAGAGAGGAGAGAGAGAGGAGAGAGAGAGAGAGAGAGAGGAGAGAGAAGAGAGAGAGAGAGAGAGGTGCTGATGAAAATTAAGGAGGCGGGTCGGTATCGTCCACCAATCAGGGACATTGTTACTTTCACGAGCTGTCCAATGAGGAGCATGGATAGTCAGAGGGCGCCGCCATTGCCGCCCTGTTTGAGTCCTGTGTAGCTGCAGGGAGGTTGGTGGTGGCTCGGCTTGGTCGCTGTGCCTTCTGATGACTGTAGGCCCTTTAGGAAGAACACTGCTCACGTCTGAATCAGGAAATGGTGAGTGTGCCCTGGGTTCCTGGAGTCATGCGTGGTGTATTGGTGACGCTGCGGAGGCTTTGTCCCAATGGGATGTCGCCTGATCCTGTGCTGCAGTCTGAGGTGGAGTCTGTCACCGGCGCCCTCTAATCCACGTGCGTTTTAATTCGGTGCAGAGCAGGCAGCGGGGAGCTTGGGATCTGGTCCCGTGGGTGCGGCCCTGCCCTTTCCCCTTCTGAAGCAGTGTCATCTCGTCCCCTACGCTCCCTCGGGTGAGACCGCGCCTCTCCAGACTTTGCATCGCTGGCGAGGTGGTGTGATGCTCTGTAGCGTTCAGACTGTTATGAGGGGACTTTGATAAACACTATTACCTTTTTTTTTTTTTTTACTCATTCTAGGCAAACCTTTTAGCAACGAACTGCAACCCTCTCCCGCATCCTGGTTTTTGCTGTTAGTGTTAATGTGGGAGGATTTGTTTGTGCCCTCTGGGCTGAGAGTGGGACAAAGTGGCTTTCAAGGAAAAGAGGATCTTCAATTTGCTTCAAACTTGAGTGTATTTATCGATCAATTTGGCAATTAATTGTCTAGGCAAAGGTGGAATTTTTGGAAAATGTTTCTAGCATTGCTGGCTGTGAAAAAAGCATGAGATGAGGTAAATAATTTCGTGAAAACAAAAACGGGGTGGTTTCTTTGGCTGTGGACTTGAACAGAAGGGATGGGTTACATCTGTTTCCATCTCATTGTTATGAATATTCGGAAGTTATGTATATCTTCTTGATTTAATTTTAGCTTGTTGTATGTGACTCGGAATTTAACCATTTCTTACATATTTTGCATTTTCTTTTGGGAGGCATCTTTTTCAAAATACTACCAAATGATCCTCTGCTTTTTTTCTTTTTTGAGTCTCTTGTAACCTCCCTAATTTATGACTATTCATTTGTCTCTTACCTCCTTTTTTGTTAGTTTGACTAGAATTTTGCCTATTTTACTGTTTGTTTAAAAAAAATTTATGAAATTGACATTGTGTGTATTCTTTGAGTCAATTTCATTAATTTTTAAACTTATTTTTTCTTTCTTTCTTTCGGTCTTTGCTCTTCAATCTGGGTTGTTCTTGTTTTCCCAAGACCTTGTGTTTGAGTCATTGTGTCTGAGTTCTCCACATGGGTGGAGGAAGCTGGGGTTGCTTTTTTGGTTCTTCTAAATCAAAGATGAACTTGAAGGGTAACCAGAGGAAAAATTAATCTAGTTTGAGGTTGAGAGGGGGAAGGCAGTAAACAGGACAGGCGAGCTTTAAATATTGGCATTTGTCATTTGGTAGGACAGAAGACAAAACAAAAAGATGCCTTTTAAGTTCAACATGGAGATCAGTGAGGAAGCCCAGGGTGTTAAGGAAAGCAAACTTTCTAAGTGTTGAGACTTGTATCTGAGTTCAGAGGGGACCTGACTTACAGGGTCTTGTTTCGTACAGTGAGAGATTACACCAGATATAACAGGTTAGAAATAGAATAGAGACAGCTTACTGAGAAAGGAAAGGCACTCCCAAGAATTAACAGATGAGTAGTGAACTGAGGAAGGAGCCCCCCCCCCATTTGGTCTGGGAAAATGTGGCCCATGATTCGTTGTGAGACATTCGCAATAGTTTGTGTACCAGGAGTTTTTCTTGAGCATCTTCTTTTCCTTAGTAAAAGACCCAGTAAGAAAGGGCTTAAGATCATCCGTTGCTGACTGGCTTCTCTTATGCTAATCTTCTGATTGCTTTTTTAACTCCTATTTTTCGTTGTATGTAAACATTTGTAGCTATGAGCTTACTTATCTCTTGCTACTGTTTGTTTTCTCACTTTTATTGAAAATAGATTTTCCCCTCACTCTATATCTTGAGTGTGGTTTCTTCTCCCTTTACCCCTCACAGTTCCTCCTCCCCTCCCCTGCTATCTGGATTCACTCCCTTTCTGATTCTCATTAGAAAACAAACAGGTTTCTAAGGGATAATAATAAACATAATAAGATAAAACAAAAATTAACACACCTAAATTGGATAAAGCAAACAGAAGGAAAAGAGCCCAAGAGAAGGCACAAGAATCAGATACCCACCCACATGCACACTCAGGAATCCCTTAAAAACAGGAAACCGTAATATATGCAGACCTGTGCAGGCCCTGTGCATGGTGCTTCAGTCTCTGTGAGTTCATACTCAGATTGATTTTAGATGGCCTTGTTTTCTTCTTGTTCTCCATCCTCTCTGGGTCTTATACTCTTTCTGCATCCTCTTCCAAGGGGTTACCTAAAGTCTAGGGGAAGGATTTTATAGAGACATCCCATTTAGGGCCGAGTGGTCCAAGGCCTCTCATTCTCTGTATAATGTCTGGCTATGGGTCTCTGTATTTGTTCTCATATGCTCCAGAATGAAGCTACTCTGATGATAGCTGAGCAAGGCACTGATCATATTTTTCTTCCTAGGTCTGTGATACCTCACTCATGATGTTTTTTGTTTTTTTTTTTTTTTTTTTTTTTTTTTTTTTTTTAGTTCCATCCATTTACTTGTGAATTTCATTTTTTCTTAATGGTTGATTAATACTCCATTTTTTTCTGTTTGTTTGTTTTTATTCATTCTTCCATTGAGGTACATCTAGGTTGTTTCCAGTTTCTGGTTATCAATAGAGCAGTCATGAAAACAGTTTAGCAAGTGACCTTATGTAGACGGAGGGTCCTTTGGGTATATGCCAAGGGAAGAACTACTGCACATTTCACTAGCATGATCTGCCACTTGTTTTATTGATCTTAGCCATTCTGAAAGGTAGGAGATGGAATATCAAAGTAGTTTGATTTACATTTCCATGGTAGCTAAGGATGTTGAATATTTCTTTGTGCTTTAGCCATTCTACTTTACTCATTCGAGTATTCTCTGGATGTGTACCCCATTTTTCATTTGGGTTATTTATTTTCTTGATATCTAGTGATTTTTTTTTTTATTGTTGTTGTTGTTTGGTTGGTTTGTTAGTTCTGTTTTGCTGTTGTTGTTTTGGTTTTAGTTATTTTATATATTTTGGTTATTAGTTCTCTAACTGGATATGGAGTTGGTAAAAATTTTTCACATACGGCACACAGTCTCCTTCTGCTGCCTGGGGATCAAGATGTAGAACTCTCAGCTCCTGTAGGACCATATCTGCCTTCATGTCGCCATTCTTCCTGTTATGATAATAATGGACTAAACCTTTGAAACATAAGCCAGCCCCAATTAAAAGTTTTCCTTTATAAGAGTTGCTGTGGTCATGCTGTCACTTCACAGCAATGAAACCCAAACTAAGATAATAGCTGTGTGTGTTTATGTCTGAGTCTTCAAGGTGGTTTCATTGATCATTGTGTCTTGTCCAATATCATGCTGTTTTTGTTACAGCAGCTCTATAGTACAACTTGAAATTGGGGATGGTGATACATCCTTGGCAGTTTCTTTTATTAGTCAAAATAGATTTTGGTGGGGATTGCATTGAATCTTTAAGTTAATTTTGATAAGATGATATATATACATACATACATATATATCATACACACACACACATGAGGGCTACTTATTTTTTGTGACTTAATTTTGTATCCAGCTACTTTGCTGAAGGTACTTATCAATTGTAGGAATTCCTGGTGGAAATTTTAGGATTATTTTGTATCCTATTATATTGTTGCAAATTAATGATACTTTGACTACTTTCTTTCCAGTTTGTATCCCCTTGATTGCCTTTAGTTGTCTTATTACTCTAGCTAAAACTTGAAAGTACATATATAGATACAGAGAGAGTGCACAACCTTGTCTTGTTCCTGTTTTAGTGGGATTGGTTTGAGTTTCTTTACATTTAATTTGATGTTGGCTATGGGCTTGCTATAAACTGCTTCTGTTATGTTGAGATATGTCATTTGTATCCCTAATCTCTCTGGGATTTTTATTATGAAGGGACACTGGATTTTGTCAAAGGCCTTTTCTACAGTTAATGAGATGACTGTGTTTGTTTACATGGTAGTTTACATATATTGATTTATTTATGTTGAACCATCCCTGCATCTCTCAGATGAAGTCTACTTGACCATAGTGGATGATCTTTGTGATGTGTTCTTCAATTTAGTGTGCAACTATTTTGTTGAGAATTTTTGCATATATGTTTATAAGGGAAATTGATCTGTAAAATTTTCTTTATTGGGTCTTTATAAAATTTAGATATCATGGTAACGGTTGCCTGCTAAAAAGAATAAGGCAGTGTTCCTTCTATTTCTATTTTGTGGAATAATTGGAGGATGATTGGCATTAATTCTGCTTTTGAAGTCTGGTAGAATTCTTTACAAAGCCACGAAAGTCTGGGGTTTGTTGTTGTTGTTGTTCTTATTCTTGTTTTGTTTGTTTAGTATGGCCTTATGATTTCTGGATTTCCTCAGTGTCTAGTATGTCCTTCATTTCATAACTATCTTTGTTAATTTGGATCTTCCTTCTGCTTTTTACTTAATTTGGGTAAGGGTTTTCTGATCGTACTGATTTTTCTCAAAGAACCAGCTTTCTGATTCATTGATTCTTTGCACTTTTGTTTTGTTTTGTTTGTTTTGGTGTGCTGATAAGTTATTAGTATGAGATCTATTCAAGTTTTTAATGTAGGCACTTAGTACTGTGAACTTGCCTCTTAGACCTCTAATGTGCCCATAAGTTTGGGTATGTTGTGGATTCATTTTCATTCAATTCTAGAAAGTCTTTAATTTCTGTTTTGATCCTTTTTTTTTTTTTTCAATCAGTAGGGAGTTACTCAGTTTCCATGAGTTTGTAGCCTTTCAGTTGTTTCTGTTGTTGATACCCAGCGTTAATCCAAGGTGGTCAGATAGGATAGAGGGAGTTATTTCAGTTTTCTTGTACCTGTTGAAACTTGCTTTGTGTCCAAGTATGTGAGTAGTTTGGGAAACTGTTTCATGGGGTGCTAAGAAGGCATATTCTTTTGTGATTGAGTATAATTTTCTATAACTATCTATTAAGTCCATTTAGTTTATAACTTCAATTAGCTCCCATGTTTCTCTATTTAATTTTTGTCTCTATCATCTGTCTGTTGGCAAGAGTGAGGTATTGAAGTTTCCCACTCTCAGTGTGTGAGGTTCAACATTTGATTTAAATTGTAGATGTGGTTATTTTACAAACCTGGGTCCCCTTGTGGTTAGGACAGAGATGTTAAGAATTGCCATGTCCTCTTGGAGGATGTTTTCCCTCTTTGATTAATATGTAATGTCCTTAGTTACCTCTTCTAATTAGTTTTGGTTTGAAGTTTATTTTGTCAGATATTAAAATGGCTACACTGGCTTGGTTCTCAGGTCCATTATCTTGGAATATCTTGTTCCATCCTTTTAACCAAAAGTGATGTATATCCTCCATGTTAAATTGTGTCTCCTGAATGCAGCAGAAGGATGGATCCTGTTTTTAAATCCAGTCTGTTAGCATGTTTCTTATTATTGGGGGATTGAGAACATTGATGCTGAGAGATACCAATAAGCAGTATTTGTTGATTCCTGTTATTTTGGTGTGTGTGTGTGTGTGTGTGTGTGTGTGTGTGTTGCTTGCTGGTCTGGGATTTATTTCCTGTGTTTTCTTGGATGTGATAACTTCCTGATCTTGGAATTTCTGTAGGCCTGGATTTGTAAATAGATATTGCTTAAATTTGGTTTTATCATGCAAGGTCTTACTTTCTCCATCTATTGTGATTGAAAATTTTCCTGGATATAGTAATCTAATCTAATTTTAGTCTCCAGTGAAAAGGTAGGTGTTATTCTAATAGGTCTGCCTTAATATTCTATTTGGTCTTTTTCCTTTAAAGTTTTTAATATTCTTTCCTTGTTCTGTACATTCTATATGTTAAGAAATTCCCAAGGCAAATTTCTTTTCTGATCCAGTCTGTCCAGTATTTTTTACACTGAAAATTTTCTTCTATGATTTTGTTGAAAATACTTTCTTTTTTTTTTTTTTTTTTTTTTTTGGTTTTTCGAGACAGGGTTTCTCTGTGTAGCCCTGGCTGTCCTGGAACTCACTCCGTAGACCAGGCTGGCCTCGAACTCAGAAATCCGCCTGCCTCTGCCTCCCAAGTGCTGGGATTAAAGGCGTGTGCCACCACCGCCCGGCTTGAAAATACTTTCTGTGCCTTCGACCTGGGTTTCTTCTGCTTCCTCTATTCCTTTTATTCTTACATTTAGAGTTTTCATAGTGACCAGATTTTCTGGATGTTTGTTCTAGAAGTTCTTTAGATTTAACATTTTCTTTGTCTGAGGTATCCATTCCCTCTTTTGTGTATCCAATGCCTGAAATTCTTTCTTGCATCTCTTGTAGTCTATTAGTGAGTCTTCTTCCTCTGAGTTTCCTGTTCAAAGTCCTAAACTTTTCATTTCCAGGTATCATCATCATCATCATTATTATGGTTTTTCTTTATTAATTCTATTTCCACTTTCAGGTCTTGAACTGTTTTATTCATTTCCTTCCACTGTGTTTTCTAGATTTCTTTCAGGGATTTTTTTTTTCTCTTTGAGGCCCACTATCACGTTCATAAGGGGTATTTTAAAGTCTTTTTCTTGTGCTTCAGCTACATTGCAGTACTCAGGGTCTTCTTGGTGAGGTTGGTGGGCTCTAGTGCAGAAATATTGTCTTGTTTTTAATGTTGCCATCTAGGCATCTAGGTTTGGGAAGATTGTAATTTTTGTTGCTGATATTTGGTCATCTTTGTTGGTTCAGTGTTTTGTTCCTTGCTTTCTGTTGTTATCTCTGGTTCTTAGGATAGTGTGGTGGCCGTGTTGCCTGCTAGCTGTGATTAATAGGGATTCTAGGTAAAATGTGTTTCTAGGTATTGTGAGCTAACAGTAGTAATAGGGCATGAGTTAGGATAGGGGGCTAAAGGGCCCAAAGGAGGGAGGATAGCAGGGTGTCCCACTAGGGACTCCTTTGTCTCCTGGGAATGAGGGCACAGAATAAGAAGAGGTCACTGCAGAGCTGGGGATAAGAATGGGGCATTGGACTTGGAGGGATAGAGGGAAAGGTGAAGTTCTGTATTTAGCCTTTCTGCTTTGCTGGCTGGAGTGGCCCAATGGTTAACAGAGAATGCCTTTTGGATTGGGGGGTTGGGTTAAAACAATGAGTGGGGTGAAGGAAGTTTGCAGAGGAAGATCTGTGTGATCCCTTGGAGGAGACAAAGAGGAAGGGGAAGCTGCAGCAGATGGTCTGCTGTGGAGCTTGGCATGAGAGGGAAGAGGATGGATTTGGAAGACAAGAGAGAGAGAAATGAAGATATGCAGTTAGCCTACCAGCTTCCCTAGCTGGAGTGGCCAGTGTGTTTACAGGGAAGCCTGCTGGAGTTACTGGGATAAAGCAATGAGTTGAAGGAAGGAATTTTGGAGAGGAAGATCTGTGTGATGCGCTAGGGTCGTCGGGGAAGGAAGGCTGCAATAGGTGGTTTGCTACATATCTGGGTATAAGACTGGGCATTGGTTTTGGAGGAACAGAAGGCGAGGTGAAGATCCGGATTAGTCTTCTTCCTTTCCTATTTGGAGTGGCCAGTGGGTTCCCAGGGAATGCCTGTTGGCATTGGTAGCTAGGATAAAGCAATAAATAGGGCAGGATGTTTGGGGAGGGAAGTTGTGTGTTATATCTACTGAAGATAGGCCACAGCAGGTGGTCTGCAGAGCTGGGGATGTGACTATGGGATTGGATTTGGAAGAGCAGAGGGAGAAGAGGGTGAAGATCTTCAGTTAGCCTGTCTGCCGCCCTCCCTGGCTAGAGTCCTTAGTCTTAACTGTATTTCAAAGGGTCTGCCAAGTTTTGTGTTCATTTTCATGTGTGGTTATTATGAACTGCCTTAGTTTTTGCATGTGTGGAATGGTAATTATTTTTCATTCGGTTTTTAAAGATATCTTTCATGAATTTAGCCATTTCAGTAGGTAGTTTATTACTTTCAGAGTTTGAAATATATCATTTCATGCTTTTCTAGCCTCTAGGGTTACTGATGAGAGATGTGATACTATTGTGATAAATGTGCTATGTAGGTGAGGTTAGCACTTTGCCCTAGATATTTAAATGTTTTTAATTAAATAACTACAATTATTTATTTTTTTGTGTGTACGTGTATGCCATGTCATGACTCGGACCTCAAGAAAAGATTGCTCACCAATAAATTGAGGACCTCCAGCCACCAGGCTCTCTACCTACAGAGAACTGGGTCTAACACACCCAGCCCCTGCAGATGCAGGTGGCCAACCAAGATCTGGATTGAAAACCCACCAATCCTCACCCTGGAGGTATCTTCATATAAAGTTCCACCCCTAAGAAATGCTACATAAACCCTGTCTTCTGTTCAGTTCTCTGCTGTTTTTACCCAAGCAAAGGCAGCCACCCTCCTGCGTTTTTCCCTCCCAATAAATCCCTTTGTGTGAGGTTTGTTGTGATATGACTGGTATTTCTTGCCTCTGGACTGCCAGGAAGCCTTTCCCCTCAGAGATGTTTGCTTTAGGGAAACCCACCACTACCCTCCTTCCCCTACCCTCACCCCCAGCAGAGCTATAACATCTCCACTGGGGAAACCTTTCCCCTCAGAATTAGAATTTCTAGTTATTTGAGTATCCAGGAAGTTCAAGAAGTTTACAGTTTTGTTTTATTTTGGTTTTTGAGACAGGGTTTCTCTGTGTAGCCTTGACAGTCCTGTTGGGTTCAAGGAGAAGTCTAGAAGTGTTCCTGGAGGCAGCCAGTTAGGGATTTGAATCCTGTCAGGGAAGGGAAAGAACATTTATAAAGGAGCAAAAAAAAAAAAAAAAAAAAAAAACAAAAAACAAAACCCAGGTTGGGCAGGATATAGTCTTGACCAATCACAGGTAATGTACAAGGATATTTCCATTGTGATTTTCAACCCGGCTTAGAGGCAACCTATTCAAGTACATTGACATTTGTGGTTTGGGCTTATCTGGGCCATCTAGACCTGGCATCATCAACTTAGTTTAGTTTGACTCTAGGAGCAAGGTGGATAAGCTGTCTAGAGATGGCTGGACTCAAACAACTGTCTCCTTAGAGTAACGCAATGTTCATATGCAAATCTAAAACTTGATAATAAATATGAAAAAGAAGTCAGTATAAGTCTCCAAAAGTTCACAACTCTTTATTAACTGAATCCAAACATATCAAATTGGATAAAATGTTGGAGAAACAATTAGGATGGCCAGTTATTTGAGTGCCAAGGAAATTCAAGGAGCTTATAATTTTGTTTTGTTTTTCGAGACAGGGTTTCTCTGTGTAGTCTTATAAAATAAGAAATATAGAAGGAAAGGAAAAGAAAGAAATTAGAAACATCATGATCGAGACCTCTTTGGTAAGATTAAGAGACCAAACTAAAAGTTCTTGATGTAAGTGGGTATGAATGTGTTTCCTGAAGGAACACCAAACTTTTGAGTTCAGGCCTGTAGAGTGTATGTATCAAAATTTCCTAATGAAACACATTGTTTCCTACAGTTTCTGTGTTCTAAAAAGAAACCACACTTCAAAGATTTCTTAATAACTAATTTGCTAAGGATTCCCATCAAAATTGATGACCAGTGGTTGTGTATTTCTGCAGTAACTACTCAGGAAGTTGAGGAAGAAAAGTGGTGAAACATGACACTAACATGTAGGCATAAATGTTTGTAACCTATTTTTAATAAGAGTTCAACCTCTCCTTTAGTCTATTACCCAGCAGAGGCAGTGGAAGAGAAAAGTTATTCGGATATGGGGGAAGTGGACCTCTTTAGTAATAGTTCTTTGGGGTCGGGCTCGATCTTTTCTTTTAGTAGTTTAGTCCCACAGCAGACACCAGTTATGACTCAGTAGCTATACTCTAGGCAGGCAGATACCACATTTGTCCCTGAGGCATTTGTCCCTTGCGTGTGACTTTGTACTCTGCATTCTAAAAAAATTTTGTTTCTCTCTCTCTCTCTCTCTCTCTCTCTCCTCTCTCTCTCTCTCTCTCTTCTTCTTTCTGTGTGTGGTGTGGACCTTTAGTCCAGCAGAGATTCCTGTAAAAGGCTCAGATTAAATGAGTAAATGCCAGAAAAGATACTCTTGTACCATGTGTGGTATACTACAGGTTTCTAGCTTTTGTGAGCCATGTACTAGGGATGGGCTTTTGGTGACGTACAGTTCTTTTAATCATTTCTGCTCACTCATGTTCCTGTAAGTAATCCCAGTAAAATACATTGGCTTTCCAATTTAGACTTTGATGCTATCCTTATTTTGGTCTGTCATCCGTTCCCTATCTAAGATAAGTAGACATTTGTTCATATCTCTTCAGAATTGGTTTCAGACAACAACAAATCCAACACCCTTATCTAGATACGAAATGTGTGCATGTATATTTGTGTACACATACATACACGAAGTGATATATCAAGGAGTGATGAGGACATTCTGAGAAATTTATTTTCCTTGTGTCATTGTCTATTGACATTCTTTAATAAAATTATAATATTCAGATACTAGCATAGGAAATTACCCATAATGGATCTTCTTTAGAATTAAATGAAGGTTGGACTGAAAACTGATTCTGACCCATACAGCTCTTTAAGAACCTAGTACACCCTTCTTGAAGATGTCTTCAGTGAAATTATGAGTGTGTTCATTGACCTAAATAACAGGGTTTTGTTTTTTGTTTGGTCTGGTTATTCCATGGCTACACACACACTCACACATACACAACACATACATACTCATATATGTTATCTGTTATTTGGGAAGAATTTTAAACTCTATTCGTAAGAGTTTTCTCCTCTATTATGACCTTGTATTCCTATTATGGTATTGGCCTCATATAGGGCAGAAGTTGTTTTGTTTGATTATATACAACTCGAGACCACTTGCCCAGAAGTAGTAATGCCTACAATGGATTGGGTCCATATAATGCATGGCGATGCTACCATCCAGTGGAGCACGGAGAGTCGGGGTCAGGGACAGTCTTCAGAAATTGGTTCTCTTCTTTCACCTTATGGGTCAGTGATGTAACTCAGGCCGCCAAGCTTGGCAGCAAGCTTTCTTATCTGGCCTTGGTGTAACACACTTTGACAGCAGATATTTCATATTATCTATCATATCATATGAGATTATTTATGTTTTTATTTTATAAGCATTTTATGCGTAATAAAATAATGATCATATCTGCCTTCCATTTTCCACCTCAAACTTCCTGAATGTCCTTCCTAACATGCCCCTCTCCCAACTTCATATCTTTTTTTTCTTCCTTATAAGCCATTAAGCTCAATTAGTACTGCCCATATGTGCATTGGTATGGTACCATCCACTGGAGCATAGGAAACTACCAGTGGCCACACCCTAAAAGAAGAGTGCTTCTCTGTCCTCCAGCAGCTACCCACTGCCACCAGCTCCTCAGTAAGGTGGGAACATGGAGAGAATTTCTCTATTTATGCCAAAATTTTGGCTGGCTTGATCTTGTGCAGGTAACCATAGTTGTTGTACATTCACGAGTACAATAGCCGTGTTTTGTTCAGAAGTCAGCATTTCATAGCACTCATGTCCACCCTCTGGCTCTTAAATTTTTCCCACCCCCTTTGTGATGTCCCTTTGTGATGAGCCTTGGAGGGGTGGAGCTGGAGCTGATAAAAATGTTTTTAAGGGCTGACATTCACAGTCTTTCTTTCTTACTTTTGTTTTTTTTTCTGGTCAAGATTTTAGTATGTAGCTTTGGGTGTCCTGGAATTTGCTATGTAGATAAGGCTGGTCTTGAATTCACTGAGATCCACCTCTGCCTCTTGAGTATGAGATTAAAGGCATGTACCACCGTGCCTGACACATTCGTAGTCTGTAAGACAGAGTTCATCCAGATTTCCATGGGGTTTTGATCAGAGAAAATCTCTTAGCATATCAGAAATAGACAAAAAGTTGGAAAGATACTAGGAGTACTTAAAACACTATATTGTTATAAAGCATTCCATGGTGGCGGTTCCCCCTTTACTGTTAAGCTGGTTGTTTCTATTCCAATGAGTGTCCCCAGGCTTCATAATTAACTATTATTGACAAATAGATATTTCTACTAACTATACAGGCTCCCTAGAGCTGGTGTCTACTCTGATGGATTCCAAATGAATAAAGATACAGTATACAGAGAGTAGTGAGGCTGACGTCAGAAGAGATGGTCATGTTCTGGTGTTCATTTATCATACAGTTCCTTATTAGCATCAGAATCGTGTGGCAGTGTGAGAGTTAGAATGAATAGTAAATGCTTGTTTACTATTTATAAATACTAAAAAGTAACGCCAACCGTGATGTAAGGCAATATATGAAGAACAAATCATGAAGTGAAGGAATCAAGTCACTATGTTTCCAGTGTTTTTCCACCATTAGTCTTGTAAATGTATGTGGATTGTTTTAGGAACCAGTGACCTTTGAGGATGTGGCTGTGAACTTCACCTTAGGAGAGTGGGCTCTGCTGGATTCTTATCAGAAGGAGCTCTACAGAGACGTGATGAAGGAGACCTTTAGCAACCTGATCTCCATAGGTAACAAATACAGCATGATAACTTTTCCTTGTTCATTCAGAAAAATAACTGTTTCTTGTTCATCTGTGTACTTGCATAATTTGAAATACTGAAAGATGTTGGCGACTATTGTATGCCGTGTTACATTATACACAGGGTGGTGGGGAACTGAAATGTAATGATTTTTAATGTAATGTTGAATAATACTTTCTTTGGGTTTACCTTTCAGGGAAAACTGAGGAAGAAAATATTGAAGATTACCAAAATATTAGGGGAAATCTGAGGTAACGTATAATCAAAGAAAAAGAAAGGAATTTACATCAAATACTTGAAAGTAATAGGAAATCTGAGACCCAAGTAAATAATCCAGATTTACAGCTCAGTGTGAACTGCACTGAACTTGACCATTCAGAATTGGGGGACTCCCAACTCTGTAATGGAATGTTACACCATGTCCTGCAACTTTAAACTGTATGAGACATTTTCCAATTCTCTCATTAACCGAAACTTTCCTTTGAGTACAAAAGTATTTCATATATTCTTATCAACTTAACTTTAGACTTTGAATATAAAATATATGTGTGTTTGGGATATATTATGTTCTACCTTCAATAAAAATATTCAGCTATGTCAATTCCATAAAGCCTGACCTTCACCATTTTGCAGAATGAACATTCAGTTTTGGTAACTTTCTGGGAAAGACCATGTTTGCCAAATATGAGCCAGCCATGAAATAAGGATAAGTAAACTACAAAGCATGAAATGAACAAAATAAACTACTGTGTATCTGCAGTGTTTTTCACCATTCTTTTTGTAAATGTATGTGGATTATTATTATCAGCAATGATATTAGAGAAACTAAGAAGACTGTATGATGTTCTTAGGGCCTGTGGCTCAGTGTTTAGTCCTTTCAGGTTTATAAACTGTTGTGGCAGAAAAGTCAACACTTTTTTCCCCTTAGTATGAGATCTTTCTTTGTGGCTCAGGAACTTGCAGTTCCTCAGCCTTTACCTAAGTATTGCAGTAACAAGTGTGGGCACAGTACCCAGCCTCCAACACTTTTCTGAGCTAGCCATAAGACTACAGTAGTATTCTTTTTTTTTTTTTTTTCAGCACTCTCGTGATTGAAGGATTCTATGAATTTGAACGTGGTATTCAATATAGAGAAACACACCAACAGATTCAAGAGCATATTGTTAATAAGTACATGCCTCCTGGAATAGTAGTATATGAAAACAGTGCATGTGAAAACGATGTCATTGCGCTTTCACAGTCAGATGAGCACCTCAGAGTTCTAACTGTGGAGAAACCGTTTGAATATCAGAAATGTATGGAAAAGCCTATTAAGCATAAGAAATGTTGGAAAGATTTTGCATATTCTGAGTCCTTTCTTACCCGTGAGAATCCTTCCAGAGAGAAACCCTATGGAAATAAACGATCTAATGACCCCCACAGGAGTCTCACTTCTGATCAAGATTATGAGACAACACCTACTGGAGATAATCTCCATGGATACAAGCAACTTGAAACCACTCTCATGACATGCAGTTATGTTCAGTCATATGAGAGAATCCAAACTGGAGAAAAACCATTTGTGTGTAAGCAATGTGGAGAAGCCTTTGTTAATTCCAGTCACCTTATCAAACATTATAAAATTCATACTAGAGAGAAGACTTTTGCATGTAAATATTGTGGGAAAGCTTTCATTCATCCAAGGGCCTGTTATAACCATGAACGAACTCACACTGGAGACAGACCTTATGTATGTAAACAATGTGGGAAAGCATGTATTCATTCTTACCATCTTCTCCAACATGAAAGAAGTCACACCAGAGAAAAACTTTATGCATGTAAGCAGTGTGGGAAAGTATTCGGACGTTCTTCATACCTTCGAAAACATGAAAGAATTCACACTGGAGAAAAACCTTATTTATGTAAGCACTGTGGGAAAGCCTTCAGTGATCCCACAACCCGTAACAATCATGAGAGAACTCATACTGGAGAGAAGCACTATGTTTGTAAGCAGTGTGGGAAAGCCTTCATTCGTTCCTCTCGCTTCTGATCCATGAAAGAATTCACACTGGAGAGAAACCTTACTCCTGTAAACATTGTGGAAAAGCCTTCACCTATTCCAGTGCTTGTTACATTCACGAGAGAATTCACACTGGAGAGAAGCCCTATGTTTGTAAGCAGTGTGGAAAAGCATTTACATGTTCCACATACCTTCACAAACATGAAAGAATTCACACTGGAGAGAAACCTTATTCATGTAAGCAGTGTGGGAAAGCCTTTATCCAACATAGGGCTTGTTACAATCATGAAAGGATTCACACTGGAGAGAAACCCTATGTGTGTGTGCAATGTGGGCATGCGTTCACTTTTTCAAAATCCCTTCAAATACATGAAAGAAACCACACTGGAGAGAAACCCTATGTATGTAAGCAGTGTGGGAAAGCCTTCACATGTTCCACATATCTTCACCAGCATGAGAGAACTCACAGTGAGAAGAAAGCCAGTGGATAGAACGTATACCAATGTAAATCATTTGAGAGTCTTTGTAACCAGCTTGCTCTTACTGCAAGAAAGGAAGAATGGAGAGAAACAAAGAGAATATGAGCAACTGTGTAATTTTTATTTACATGTGCAAGTATACATAGGATAAAACCTGTTGTACCAGGTTTGTTGCATGCCTTTTATTCCAACACAAGGGCAATGGAAGTTTAGAGGATTATAACATTCAGTAAACCTTAGCTACATGGATGGAGGGTTTGAGCACTGCTTGGGAGATGTAAGAAGTACCATTTCTAACCAAATGAAATTGTCATTGTACAAAATAAAATTGAACGTTTCAAATAAGAGTCATTTATTACATTTTTTTCATGTAGTTGAATAGTAGTATAAGCAAGAAATGTGATGGGACAGAGACAATTTTTTTGTTAACTATTACTGAAAACCTGAAATACACTAAAAACTGTAATAAATGATTTTATTTTTGTTCCATTCTTAAGCATATACTTAAAAATAACTGAAAATTCTTTAAGTATGGTTTGGCAAATAAAATAAACTTTGGCATTATTTCACCTGCCTGTTTTCTTCGAGGGCTGGAAAACTGGGGCAGGGCAGGAACTTGAGCCCACAGTTGACAACCCCAGGACACTCTGCAAGAAACAGTAGCAACTGTATAAAGAAGCTACTTGAGTTTTGGTTATAAAAGTCTGTTAGGTAAATTAATTGAATTTCAATTTAATGGCTGCTATTTTTTAAAGCAAATAATGCAGTTTCTTTTGTTAGAAGGCTGTATTGGATTTATTAAATTGAGATGTATTTGTAATCATTCAGTATATGTAATTTTTAGGTACATTTTGAGTGATCATGTTTCCTGTAAAGTTATAAATGTATACTCGTTAGTATCTTTCTGGCTGTTATTTTATGGCATGTCCATTTTTTATATTATTACTTACTTTGCAGTTTCCTTACATTTAGGTGCATACTTGGTGATTTTCTCAGAGTAACATTCTTACATAGATTTTATATTTCGTATCTTTAATGTATATTTTCTTCCAATAAGTTTTTGGTGTTTTGTTACTTATTTTGGACGAGTGTATTTGTGTATGTGTGCCAAAGCACAGGTATGGAGAATATTCAAGAGTTGCTTCCCTGCCAGGCTTCCTTAGCAAGCACTGTTACTCACCGAGCCTCGTTATCAGCCCCAAATAGGATTTTTGTCCTGTTGTTTTCTTTTGGTTTTTGAGACACAGTCTCTCCAGGAACTCACACTGGAGACCAGACTGGCCTTGAATTGCAGAGATTTGCCTGCCTCACTGCCTCCCAGGTGCTAAAATTAGAAAAACGTGTGTGCTGCTATACATTCTTTTCCTTTTACATTCTATTTTCTAGTAAGTCGATTAAAGAATGTTAACTTTCCCATTTACTCAGAAGGGACATTCAGTTACCCTTTCATAGTCCACATAGTTTAAAATTGAATTATCTTTATAAGTTAAAACCCATTGTCATGTTGAAGAGTTTGAAACTGATGTGTAACGTGTACTTTTTACCTTAGGCTTATGTTGTTCAACTTTTATTGCAAGTTTTTTATTGCTCGTTAAAACAAGTATACCATGCTGATATAAGTAGTTTTTTGGTCAAAAATAAGTAAGATCATACCGTTTATTCCAATAAAATGTAATGAATTCTAGTAATCTTTTCTAGTTAGATTAATTTTGTTATTCATTAAATGTAGTTTTTAACATGCTTGATACTTGTTTTAAGTGAACTGATTATATTTTAATGTAGTTTGGTGTTTCTATCTGTTAAAAATACCTTGCAATCGAATATAGTTCTATCTTCTAATTAGTCTCACCCAGAAGATTATGATAGAAAGGAAGTAGTAATTCATAAGTACAAGTTAATCTCATTTTTAAAAGGTGGAGATTTCTTCTGAGTTCGAATCCCTGTCCGTGCCTGTCAATCAATGTCAGAAAAAAAAAAAAAAAACTTTAACCGGGCGGTAGTGGCGCACGCCTTTAATCCCAGCACTTGGGAGGCAGAGGCAGGCAGATTTCTGAGTTCGAGGCCAGCCTGGTCTACAGAGTGAGTTCCAGGACAGCCAGGGCTACACAGAGAAACCCTGTCTCGGAAAACCAAAAAAAAAAAAAAGGTGGAGATTGTGTTTTCATGATTCAGATTATGTTGAATTTTCAGACAGATGTCCAGGACGTAACTATCTATCCTAGTTACTGAGAATTACTACTTACTTTTGCAAGTGTCACTTTTCTAGGCATTCAGACCCAATTGTGTGGACTTGCTTTTCTCTGTTATATTTGCTGTCAACTCAGTATTTCATTAAAATATACTGAACTGTTTTCTATTAATACCAGTGCTTCTTAGATTCCATAAAATTGCATCCTGAGAAATCCTGGTAAATGGATAAAAATGAATGAGATATATATTTAATACAAACTGGCGAACACTAACTCTTGGCCTACAGTGTTACATTGCTTTTGTTACGTAGTGTAAAGTTTGTTACAAACATCAAGCCATGTGTATTTTGTAATAGACCATTCATTTGAATGTAGCGGGCTATGTGTGCTTGCTACTTTTGTGTATATGTATACTTATCTCCATGGTGCATCACTCCTGCTGCTCCTAATCATGATACCAGAAAATATAATTTATCATATTGCTATGAGCATAGGACCTGTTCTTCACTCTTGCTCTTTTGCTTTCCCATTGTCATGTATTTAAAAATTTGTTTATATCATAAGGCAGGTAAGTCAGTTATACCAGTGAAAATATATGACTCCAGTCAGATTTGTTAAATCTGCTAATGTCCTTTATTATTGTAAAACAAGGTATATGTATATATGAGGTTTCTAGTACATTCCTAGTAATGGACAGAGACAGTACCATTGTTTCAAACAAGTTTATGATTCTCAGAAAATATATTAGACTACTTTCACATGTCAGCATGGTAGATTAGGAACTTTTAGAATTAAGCATGCAATATAGAGGTATTTTTTGTTCTCTACACTATTAGGGAAAACTTATTGTTGCAAAGTCTGGTGTTGATACTTTGAAAAAAAGTGAAGTAGTATGCAAACATTGAACAATTATTTATGAGATGGGAATAAAGTTAGAATTCAGTATTAGTGGGCAGTGATGGCACATACTTTGAATCTTAGCACTCAGGAGGCAGAGGCAGGAGGATCTCTGAGTTCAAGGCCAGCCTGGTTTATAGGTTTCAGGACAACCCTGTCTCAAAAAAAACAAACAAATAAATAAAAGTAGGCCAGGTGGTTGGGACACACGCTTATAATTCCAGTACTCAGGAGGCAGAGGCAGATTTCTGACCTTGGTTACAAGAGTGAGTTCCAAGATGCCAGGGCTACCCCGTCTCACAAAAATACAACAACAACAAAAACAAAACAGTTTGAAACATTTATCAAACATTTTTTCACCTTGGCTTTGATAC
>JAJTUV010003539.1:0-49880 GCA_021653895.1 Mastomys natalensis
TGTTTAAAGTCTAAGCATGCTTCCCTGTTATTATTGTTATTATTATTATTATTTCTCTGAAATTCACCCTCATGTCTGCCATGCAGCTGCTTGCTAGCCTCTGTTGTTGATTATGGTGATATTGTTTCTTGGGCCCTAACTGGAAAAGTATGGCTTTCTCCTCCTCCCCCTCTTCCTCCTCCTCCTCCTCCTCCTCCTCCTCCTCCTCCTCCTCCTCCTCCTCTTCTTCTTCTTCCTCCTCCTCCTCCTCCTCCTCCTCCTCTTCTTTCTTCTTCCTCCTCCCTTCCTCTTGGTTTTCTTTTTCTCCTCTCTTCCTTACTCTCTTCCTCCTCTTCCTCTCCTTCCTCCTTGTCTCCCTCTTCCTCCTGTTTTCCTTGTTTCTCCTCTCCTCCTTATTCTCTTCATCCTCCTCATTCTCTTTTCTCCATCTCCCAACACCTGGAAACTGCTGAGATTTAAAGTTTGTCTGCCCTGTGATTTTTCTCTCAAATTCTAGTGAAATTGTCCTTGCATTTTCATACAAATCTGTATCTAGAATCTTGTATTAAATAGACTAAGAACCCAAAAAGGAACCATGGTATTCCTGGCAATACACACTCTCTCCCTTGCCCCAGCGACTCAATGGACCTTCACTCTTACCACATATTAACTAAGAACACTGGTACATGGATAAAGTGCTTGTGCCATTAGTTACTACATGAAAAACTCAACAGGAAAGGCACTGGTAGCAAGCAGAGGCCATAGCTTTCTCCTGCGGGCACTGGCATTATGTGTGAAGGGTCTCCAGTACAGAAGAGAAGAGCGGTGAGTTCCTGTCAGCCTGCACAGGAGCACAGAAGAGCGGTGAGTTCCTGTCAGCCTGCACAGGAGCACAGAAGAGCGGTGAGTTCCTGTCAGCCTGCACAGGAGCACACTGTCCTCTTTATATTCACCTAACTGGGTGATACAGGAAGAGGATGTCCAGGTCAGTAACAGGAGCAAATGAGACCCCTGTGAGGAGAACTTCAGCTAGGGGCAGCATATAAGGTGACCCATGCTTCAGTTTTGCAGGGGACAGAAGCAGATGCACACTTCCTAGCTGCTAGTATACTTGGTTCTATTATGCTCTTAAAGAATAGTGAGGAAATATTGAGAACTTCTTTCCTGTTCTCTGGTGACTTTGGTGAGAGAATAAGAAGGTCCTGGGACTACAAGAAGTAATTATCCTAAGACAATGGGGAAAATGTTGTATCACCTATAACAGGAAAAAATGTCATGTATAAGTTCTATGCTCAGAATAAAATATGAGAATCATGAAGTCTATGAATCAGAGATGACTACACAAAAGAGGCTGAGGTAGGCTGAGGATTTCTAAGTGATTGGATGGTAATTAGAAGAAATGTAGGAATGCTAAAACCTCTGTTACAGAATAAATGTAACATTTATATAATTAACATTTATATAATTAATAACAAATGTAATTTATTATACTTATGTAGTTATATATATATATATATATATATATTACAACTAACATTATAATATAGTATAATAAACAGTTATATACTATAAGCAGTTATATACTATACTGTAAACAGTTCAGAGGAGACCTGGCAATAGAAGCACAGTGACTCAGAGTTGAAAACCCAGGCTAAGGAAGTAGAATGAATATACAAAGGAGAAAATGGGAGGAAATGTAATGGATATCAAGAGTGGAAACGCCAACTTACAACTAACAGGCACTATATAAAATACAGCTAACAGAAATGTACAGAAAAAAAAGTCACAGCAGGGAAGAAAGGTTTACTGAGAAGAAAAAAAAAATGAACTTTTAAATGAATTGGGCCGCATAAAGTGACACACAACTCTAATCTCAGCTTTCAGGAACAGAAGAAGGAAGAGTTGCTAGTTCAAAGCCAATCAGGATTACACTCTGATGCCCTGTTTCAAAAATTCAAAAAGCAAATGTCAAGTGCTGGGTAAGAAGGCTCAGCAGTTAAGAGTACTTGCAAAGCTTGCAGAGGTCCTGAGTTCGGATCCCAGCACCCACACTGGGCAGCTTACCAACCCCTATAACTCTAGCTCCTGGGGATCTGATGCTCTTTCCAAACCTCTGCTAATACCAACAGACACGTGAACATAACCCCCTGCCCCCCCATGTACACATGCACATGTATATACACATACACACACATGCCGAAACAATAAAATTAAAAAACAAAGGTTTTCATTTTAAAAAGAATAAAGATAATTCAGGGGCTTGTGAACTTTTCTAGGGAAAGATATTTAGTTCATTCATAGGAGACAGACTAGATGACCTAAAATCGTTTGTTCCTTGGAGAATGTATGTTAAGCGTTTGTATGTGGAGAAACCATGACACACGAGGACCATATCTCTCTGCAGGGTTAGGCACATCCTACCCCACTGAGGCCAGGCAAGGCAGCACTGCTGGGGAACAGATTCCACAGTCAGGCTACAGCTTTAGGGACAGCCCCCGCTACAGTGGTTGGGGGACCCACATGAAGACTGAGTTGCATATCTGTTACATAAGTGCTGGGGTGCTCAGTCCAGCCCATATACATGGGCTCTTTGGTTGGTGGCTCAGTCTCTCAGAACTCTTACGGTCCCAGGTTAGTTGACTCTGTTGATCTTCCTGTGACATTCCTATCCCCATTCAGGGCCTTCAATCCTTCTTCCTATTTTTCTATAGGAGTTTCTAACCTTTGTCCGGTGTTTGGCTGTGGGTATCTGTATCTGTTTTAGTCAGGGGCTGGGTGGAGCCTCTCTGAGGACAGTTATGCTAGGCTCCTGTCTGCAAGTTTAACAGAGTATCATTAATAGTGTCAGGGATTGCGGGCGGTGGTGGCGCACGCCTTTAATCCCAGCACTTGGGAGGCAGAGGCAGGTGGATTTCTGAGTTCGAGGCCAGCCTGGTCTACAGAGTGAATTCCAGGACAGCCAGGGCTACACAGAGAAACCCTGTCTCGAAAAACCAAACCAAAAAAAAAAAAAATAGTGTCAGGGATTAATGTGTTTGCCCATAGAATGAGTCTCAAGTTGGGCTGGTTATTGGTTGGCCATTCCTTCCGTCCCTGCTGCATCTTTGTCTCTACACTTCTTTTAGACCAGGTTGAAAGTTTTTGTGGGTGGGTTGGTGGAGAGCCACATTTTAAATTTTGCTTCTGAAACACTCAGAACTGGATCATGGATTCTTAATTAAGAATCAAGCTTGCTTAAAAATTAAAAATATATTAAATTAGATTGTATAACGGTATTTAAACCATAACTTTGTAAAAATAACAACACAAGCATAAGTAAAGAGATGGGCCATGGTGCTGGCATACCCACGTGGAAATTCCTCTTTCACAGGAGAGCATAAAGTGATTGACTTTGGCAATTAGAAAAAAAGAAAAAAAGCAAAGAAGAATGTAGGCTTTGGAAAACCATAAAGGGAAGCAGCAGTTAATTTGAAACCGGATATATGCTTCCAAACCACTGGAGAAAATGAAAGCAAAGGCAATGTTCCTAAGGAAAGGAAATAGTAAAAGCATACCAAAGTAGAATGCATGCACCCAGGTAATAGAATTAAGAACAAAAATACAAATTACACTCAAACATGTATTAAATCATTCAGGTTAAGTTAATAAATAGAATTGAATTATAATCAACGTAAAAGACTGAACACAGAACAACGCAGAAACAGGCCAAGTGAAAGCAGGCACAAATGCCACCGTCCCTGCTGCTGCCCAGATGGTCCCTTCTCCAGGCACGGTGGTGAGGACCGGCTTCATAAAAAGGAGGCTTCTGTGAAAACACTGCCAGGAGCTTACTAGCAAAGAGAGCTATGCAGAGCAGTGACAGACAGGTATGAATAGACTTACATCTCCATAAGACACCACGAAACAAAACGTCCCAATTCCTAGGAAACCTGGAGGCTAAGAGAAACTTATTTTCTGTTTTCAAGAAACGTTTATTTGTGTGTGTGTGTGTGGTTTGGGACCAAGCTGAGATCTTCTGAAGAGCAGCAATCACTCTTAAACAATGAGCCATTTCTTGGGCACTCAGCAGCAGGATTGCTATAACGTTATCTTGGACACACCTGGGCTAACATAAAGCCATAACACAGAGCTGGGCTTGGTATTGAAGAACAAATAAACAATTTCAGGTTCTTTAATGGGTGACAAAAGAGAGAGACATGCACAGGGTTCAGAGCAAATTAAGGAGGAGGTAAAGGCTGGGTGGCCGGGGTCCCAGGTCCCCAGGATGGCAGGATGATCAAGCTGTTCTCACTGAAGCGGCAGAAGGAGGAGGAGGAGTCGGCTGGTGGCACCAATGGCAGCAGCAAGAAGGTGCAGCTCCGGGTTCAGAAGGACATTAACAAGCTGAACCTGGGTCTGACATCAGCTCTCCGACTCAGAACGACCTCCTCAACCAACTGGTTATCTGTCCTGATGAAGGACACAAGAGTGGCAAGTTTGTATTCTGCTTTTAGGTGGAACAGGGTAACTCACACGACCCTCCCAAGGTGAAACAATGGTTTATCATCCCAACATTGACCTCGAGGGCAGCGTCTGCCTCACCATCCTCAGAGAGGACTGGAAGCCAGTCCTTATGATAAAGTCCATAATTTATAGCTCAAAGTATCTCTTCTTGGAGATCCAACCCTGAGGATCTACTGAACAAGGAGACTGCTGAGAACAACTGACGGCTGTTTGAACAAAACGTGCATCACTCCATGAGAGGTGGCTACATTGGGTTCACGTAATTTGAGCGCTGCAGGAAATAGGGTTAGCAATTATCCAACCCTGTAGGGTTACTAGCCCAGGCATCTTGTGGCTTGCCCTCTGCTCCGTCCCACGGAATAAAAGGCAAGCTACAACTGGTTCTTCTTAAAGTGGTTTTATTCAGGTTCCTTGTTACAGCACGCTTGCTTCTACCTTCTTCTTTCTCCAGCCCCTTGAATGCCCTCTTTCTTCTCCTTCAATCCTCTCCATCTTTATTCCCAGCAGCCCCTTATATACATGCCTTAATCCCATCAGCAGCTGCCACACTGTCACTGTTAATTGGCTGTTCCTGTGATGCGAGGTGGGCTAATCGAGTAGCCACACCTGGAAGCACGAATCCTTCTCTCTACAATGAGCCACAGCCACAGTGCCTACTCAATCTAGCTGGCTACATGCCAACCGTCATCCTGACCGCAGGGAGAACCGATTCCTACAGGCATCTCTTGTGAATACTTATTGGGGGCCTGGGCAAGGTGTATGGGGTAGCCTTGGCCTTTACCTCGGCCTTGCCTTTCCTACCACCTGCCCCTAGTTATTTTCTTTTTGACTACTACGTGATTATGGTTGGTACTGCCTCCCTCAGACCTGCTCAGCAATGGAAAATGGGCTTGTTTAGTGCCCTGCTCCCTCTGGGTGCTGTCCAATGGCCCATTCTTGACTGTGGGGTAAGTGAGCCTGGATGGCTCGGCCCAAGCAACCCCACCACCACTGGAGATATCACCAGGCTATTAAAGGAGAATGTTACTGCATGGAAACAAACAAACAAACAAACAAACGAATGAATGAATAAATAATAAAAATTTAAAAATAAAAAAATAAAAATTAAAAATTAAAAAAGGTGGAGTATGAAAGACACTAAAAGTATGGCTGAAGAGGCCGTGTGGCCTTGCCACTTAGGTTGTTTCTGGATCTGAAGGAGTCAGTGAATATCCACTACTGGGACAGAACACTGGGAAAGTTTTGGGGGTGGGGATCAGATTCATACTGGAAGCCAAATCCAAGGAGCAAAAAACTTAACTGCCTCCTTCTCTTCAAATAGGACATCCACATGTCCTGCTAGTTGGCTAGCTCGTGCACAAGAGATGCCTGAAATCAGAAGGGATATCCCACCCATCAAATTCCCAAGGAATCAACTCCTAGGACAGAGGGTTCCACATATTGAGAGGGAACACTCAGTCTGTGTTGCTAGGGTCTGGGGGTCTCTAACCATTAGTCTTCTAGCTTCATACCTCTTATGGGTGGGTCCATCCAAGTTTGTTGCATTGACAACACTAGAGCACTGCTAAGAATATAGTTCCAGAAGGAGCTACGTACAGGTTGCACTGGTTCTTACTCCTTCCAAGTGGGTTAAGGGGCTGTCTTAGGGTTTTACTGCTGTGAACAGACACCATGACCAAGACAATTCTTATAAGGACAACATTTAACTTGGGCTGGCATACAGGTTCAGAGGTTCAGTTCATTATCATGAAGGAGGGAACATGGCAGCATCCAGGCAGGCATGGTGCAGGAGGAGCTGAGCGTTCTACATCTTCATCTGGAGGCTGCTCGTGGAAGACTGACTTCTGGGCAGCTAGGATGAGGGTTTCATAGCCCACACCTGCAGTGAGATATCTATTCTAACAAGACCACACCTACTCCAACAGGACCACACTTCTCCTGGTGCCACTCCCTGGGCTGAGCATGTACAAACCATCACAGGGGCAAAAACTCAGGTGGGGACATTCAGCTACACAAAAAGAAAACCACAATAGCTGTAATATACAAAGCTGTTAGATTCTCCCAGGGGTGACCTGAAGTTCCCATGACCATCAGAGTCTGTGTTTGCATTTGGGATGATTTCCATCTCCCAGGTTTAATTTTTGACAAGAAACTGGTGTGCAAGAGGTGAGCATGACCATTCATTGGCTCTGGCTGTGTCAGAGTGCTGCAGTGCTCATCCACAGAAGAGTATTTAGGAAGGGTGGTGCTTTGGCCTTTCCTGGGATGTTGATGTGATGAAGGGGCATGTGGGTGGTCCCCGCTTTGCTGGCACTGAGAGTCTATTGCCTAAGGTAAATTAGCTTCTACTGAGCCTTAATCAGCAGGATAGGAGCTGGCTGTGCCTTTGCTGCTTTGGTTCTCCATTCACATTTAGGGCTAATGGGAAACTATTTATTTTCTTTTATATCTTACATTTTCAGCCTAGGTTTACTGCTATGGAAAAGTAAGACAAATGGCCCTATCATTATCGAGAGTGATTGGTGCAAAGACCGAGACATGCCAAGTTTATGAATGGGAAATTAGAGCCAGGGGTCTTCTCAGTGACCCAGATGCCCCAACCCATGAGGTCTCTCTGCTCCGAATTCCCCTACTTTCCTCATTGGTCCCATGAAAGCAAACCTAAGGCGCAGTTCCGGTGTAGAAGAAACCATCTTGCCTTTGTTTATTGACATTACACACAACTATCCAGCCACCATCTGCACCTCACATTTCTCTATCACAGGCAACAGGCTGCATAGTTTGTAGACCCTGCAGGTTCTTCCCCTTCTGATTGCTGGTTTTCCTGGTTATAGGTAGCAGCTGCTTATTTGGCATGCTGGTGTAGGTGCCTACGTTACAATGATCAAGTGTTTGGAGTGCCTCCTCCACCTGGCACAGCCCTCAAGGCCTTTCTTTTGCCTCTATACATCTGACTGGTTCTCTGCATGTTTCCAGGAGCGTCAGGGAAATGCTTGTTCCAGGTGAGTTCCACAGGAGTCTACAGAGCCCCGAGCCCTGCTTATAAAACTGTCTTCCAAATGTTTCCGTCTATCAGAAGCTGCACTCACTTCCCTTGTTTTCTATGACTTTCCATAACATCTTCACTTGAGGCTTGCTTGACTCTAGGCAAAATAGGTGTCAGTTTGTCTCTGTCACCATGTACCATTCTCTCCCTGGTGTCACTATAAGGTGCGATCATTGCTTCTTAGCCAGACCGTGAACTTTTTGGGAGAAGGAAAGCATCTAGTTAAGCTTTCAACTTGGCCTTGTATAGGTAGTAACTCCCAAATGCTACCTTTAGTATAGACCTCCTTGGACAATGGGCTATTGTCTTCTTCAGTGTCTCTTGTCTGATGGCCCACAGGCAACATAAGCCTCACATCTTCAGACACAAATCAGGTACCTCCTTAGCCTACTTCTGACTTGGGTTTGCTTGGATTCCCCTACAGTCCTTTTGTAGTGAGGCCATCAAAGCCCTATCTCCTATCTCTTATCTCTCACTCTTTCTTCCTCATCCCCATTTTCAAACAGTCCCTAAGATCTGACAGAGTCTCCCCTTGGACACCCTTTGCATTGCCCACCATTCATTGGCCCCACAAATCACCATCCATCTGCCGTCTCTGTTTTCTAAAGTCATGTCATGTCTGATGCTTTGGAGATGCTCAGGTGTCAGAATAACATATTCCCCTGAGAGGCACTGTTTGGATTTCAGAATCCTTTACCAAGGGTGGAATATAAAACCCAAAATGTTGACATTACCAAAAGAAGTCTATTGGTACTGCAGGCGGGAGACAATGGGAACAAGGTGATTTTACACCACAGGAGAAAGGACAGGGGGAATATGGAGGAACTTGACACAGAGACCGCTTGAGTGGGGGCATCCAGAGATTCTTGAGAGATATGCTATATTGTTTAGAGTATCAACTTTATGATGCTTTCGAACATTAGAACAAACATCAGAATATTATGCAACAGAAAGTAAATTTAAAATATGTAAAGTAAATATTCACACAGTGGTTCCCTTTGGGTCCCTCCTGGAATGTGAGCTCACTCAGGGCACTGTTCTGTTCATGACACTCACAACTCTCACTGCATCCTGTGTGGCCTGCACTGGCTTCTTCATCTAGTGCATCCTGCATTGCCTGCACTGGCCTCTCCATCCACCCTGTTACACTTTCATATCTTTCCACCAGGCTCGCATTCTGCCTCACACACACTGCCGTGCATTCATTTTGTTTTCATTAATAGTTTCCTTTGCCAAGATTGTGTTTGCCGTTCTTATTCTAATCTCATGCACCCATGCTGGTATACTTAGCCAAAACCTCTCTCTGGAGGCCCCACTCAAACGTTCTCTGTGTCAGAATTCCTCCATACTCCCTCTATCCTTTCTTCTGTGGTGTAAAATCACCTTGCTCCTATTGTCTCTCTCTTGCAGTACCAATAGGTCTCCTTTTGGTATAGTCAACATCTTGACTTTTATGTTCCATCCCTGGTGAAAGATTCTTTGGTACTTGTATGGTTATCTATGACTGGAGAAAAAAAAATCAATATCCAGTGGAGGAATCTCCTTGCCTTCAGACTTCCCAGGTTCAGCTCGCTCTGGACTCACCTCTTGCCCCTCATTCAAGTGACCATGGTTCTTTCTTCTGTATCATAGTTAGGCCCTAAGATTGTCACTGTGCAGCTGGATTCTCTACACCCCACCCAGGGCTCTCTAGGGGGACCTGTTCTTTTGTCATCATCATCAAACACAAAACTGGCTTCTGGGGCCGTTGTACCCTAGCCTGTCTCCCCTGCATTTGTGATTTTGTCTTTAGATGCAAGAAAAGCTCTCAGCAAGGCCTTCTGTCGTCCTTTGGAAGAGCATGTGCTCCTGGTGTTTGGGCATTTGCACTCCACATCTAGAACCTAGTGCTACCTCTATTTGTAGGGGGGGGGACTTCGTAAATACTGGGAGTCAGGTAGATAAAGAGATCAAGGCAGTTGGCTCCTAAGAATCACATCTCTTCAAGTTCCTTTTGAGTAGAGGGTAGTCTCCAGGAGCCGCAGCTCTGTCTTCTTGTAGCTTGGCTGTCAAGGAAGGACCCCATAGACATTCAGAGAATACCAGACTGAAAAGATGAATTTTGCTTCTCAGAGAATGAGCGTGACCTGACACAAATAAGGTCCCTGATGCCACAAGCACACCTGACATCTAGCAAAGGCCCTTCCCGTTCTTTCCAAGTCAGCCAATGTACGTACTCTCCTGGAAAAGCTCCATCCACCCCACTGTCTGGGTTAGCCCAGGCTGCCTCTGGGTGGTGTTTTCTCTGCATAGTAGTTCCCAAGCTCTGGCTTTTCTCTTCTCTTTCCAGGACTGGTAGATGTCAGTATCACAAGTCTTCACAGGACGGACTGAGAAGAAGGAATTCCTGGGAGGAAGGAGTGGGAAGTGAACCAAAAGGATCCTGGGTAGGTGGCAGAAAAGGAGATGAAGAACTTGTTTTAAAAAGAAAGTAGAAAATGTATGAAAAGATAAATGAATCCCCATCCTGCTCTACAATCCAAATTTGTAAACTGAATACTTCTCTTTGTGTGTGTGTGCATGTACATGTGTATATGCACATGCATGTGCTTGTATGTGCACTGATGGTGCATGTGTGCCTGTGTATGTGTGAATGTGTGTGTGTGTGTGTGTGTGTGTGTGTGTGTATGTGTACTGGGTGTGGAACCCAGCTGTCTACACTTAACAGGCAAGTACTGTACCACTAAGCAACATTCATCCCCAGAATATGTTTCTTTATACACCTTAGTATTTTTTCTCATTCCGGATATAATTTTATGAAAAACTGTTTCAAATATTGTATTTATTATATTACAAAGTCTAGACAAGGAATATAAAAGTGATGTCATCTCAGACAATCCAGAACAACTTATGCTGGTATTTGAAAGCCCACTGGCTGGCAAGGCCTTCTGTGGCTGCCTCTCTCCCTTCAGTATCCCCCCTCCCATCCAGATATATACCTGTGTTCACTAGGGCATGGAGGGAGGCGAGCTGGCTAGCAGGCTGGAGAGTGGCTTGGGCCATGGGTCTTCTCAAGGCATAGCATCTGACTTGGAATTCCCCTGCGTGAGGTCCTCCGGGGATGACATCATGTACATTCTGCATTGTGGTTCACTTTCAGTGCACAAATGCCAACTGTATGCACAGGAAACCGAGGAAGGAAAGTGAATGTGAGAATACAATAGCTGTCTTTAAAACTTGCTCGTATTTTAAACAAAAGTAGAGCGGGCCGGTCCAAATTTCTGCTTATTAGGAAAGAGTGCTTTCAAGCAGTCTTGATAGATGTGTGACAGAGCTGGGATGCTGTTGGTGCCTATGAGGCAGGTGACATTTGCTGAAATGAGACCCTTAATGCACTGTCTACACAGGGAAGTGGAGAAGACTGCTGTGGTGGTTGAGGTGATGTGTACTTGGATAATAACATCAGTCTTAGCTGTCATTGAACTTGGATGGGTAGGTTTAAAAAGTGGAAGAACCTTGCCTAGGTTCTGTGGCTTCTAAACACCACAGCAGGAAAAGGGGAAAGACATGAGTAGGGGGCCCGGGTCAAAGTATTCAGTTGTCCCTATAGTGACCTGGCCAAGATGGGCTTCATGTAAACATGCTTGACCAAGAGTCAATCCCAATAAGAAGATTTGGTAAAGTAAAAAGGAAAATAGCAATCACATGAGAAAAGTATTAGGGTTTGCAGATGTAATGAATCAACAGGAGAAGAAAATAGTAAAGTTGCAAGAAGAGAAATCCTTCCCTGTCTCTGAACTCAACAGATTTGCTTTTGGTTCAGCTTTCTCTTCCTGAGTCCAAGCACTGGATCAAATCAGAATGTTTCTGCCTTGAAATGGTAATCTAATAATCTCCAAGACCTTTGGGAGATAAAGTACCATTTGTTTCTTTCACCTTGTGCCCTTAAAAAATATTGCCCTTCGGAAGTTTATCTCTGGGTTCTAGGGTTTAGTCACCAAGGAGACAGCAGCTTTGCTGCGGTCCATAAAGAATGTACATGTTCCCTTCAGGCCCATTCAGATGCAATTCCAGGCAGCTCTCTCCTGGATTCAAACTTCTAATCTTGGTGGTTAACCCAGATCCTTAACCTCCTTTGCAAATCACAACGGGTATGCAGACAGGGAGGTGATCCTATGTCAGCTGGAAACAATGCTCTTGGCTGAGGCTTCTTCTCCTCTCTGGTTTAGTCCTAAGGGACGTGGCTTTTTACTTCTTTGAGCCTTTAGAGTCTTGAGGTTTTATTGCAAAAAAGAATTCTGTGTGGTTTTAAAAGGCCAGTCACTTTGAGTAATCCAAACCCTCATTTATCCAAACACAGAGACTGAGGACCTCTTAGCAAACGTGGTCCCATGTGATATAGACCTTGGCCAAGGCTTGTCATCTGTCCTGTGCTGTTGCCCATATTTTTTACTTAGTTGGTCTGCTCGTCATGCTTCCAAGTCACTTTTATGGGTGTGCATTTGGGTACATGTGTGCAGGTGTATGACCACATGCAAGTGAACATATACATAGGGTCATGTTAGAGAGAGGAGGGAGTTGGCTGTTTGCTAAACCCTGCAGCAAATGAGGTTCAGGAATAATTAAGAGAAATCTCCCTTGGCAGAAACATGCCTCCTTGGGTCTGCTTCTCATTTTGGACAATTGGAAAAGGCAATCACTCAAGTTTTATTGATGCCAAAAGTTTTTCACAGTCATCAATATAGGCTACGAAAATGAAGTTGTTGACATCTTATTTCTGGGTTTTCTCTTTCAGATAATTTTGAACTATAAGCGTCATATATTTTAAACCAAAGACGTTCCATTCCATAAGTGAACATTTCCAGTGCACTGTACACAGTCCTCTTGTGCTGCCACATCCGGGACAGTCACATCTGTATCAATCAAGCCCATTCACTGCTATAAGACGATCCGTCTAATATTAATCTTACTCAAAGGGCATGAGATAAAACTTTCAGTCACACAGAAATGCCTTTAGCTATCTGTAATAGAACATATATTCTTTGGAAACCAGTTTCTAGACCCTGCAAGTTCTGCTTCCATGATATCTCCTGTACTATTTTATTTCATCTCTTGGGTTTGTTAGGTTGGGGCTTTGAGTAAAGAGAGTTTACTTGTGTCCTTTTACTTGGCTTCTGCTAGAGTTCCTAGCAAGTACTGACCTGGTACAAGCTGGAAAAGGTCACTTTTTTCCTTCAGTTGCAGAATGAAACCAGCCTTCTGTAGCCACCATAAGAAGGCCAATCTAACAATTATGGTAAAGATGGGAAAACAAGCCAAGCCAAGCCAAGCCAGTGCAGAGCTGTTCCCAGCATGCCCAGGACAGATGTGATTCATAGACTTAGGTATCTCAGGTGAGAGAGGCAGGATGGCCTCATGAACCATTTCCTTCAGGGCACCCCCTGGAAGGATCAGACTGGATACCAGGTGCTCAGGAAGCTGAGTCACGAGTAACACCACGGTTGCTATTAGCTAGCGGCAAATGTGGTCTAGGCTGCCAGAGTCCACACCATAAAAGTATAGATTCTTACTACTACAGGAAGGAAACAAAGTGACCCACTGCGATAATATTAGCCACTGAATAATGGTGTTGGCCATCTTTTATTTAAAATCAGAGCTACACATAGAATAATGGGATGTATTCAAGATGTACGTCAGGGCCCAGGGATGAGCTAACCACTTTCTACTATTGCTAAGACTGAGGCCAAATTCATAAACTCAACTTTCTGTGTGTCAAATTACCCTTGGTATGCCTTTTATTTATTAACTGCTTTGTGTTTTTATTTATGAAATGCTCCTGCATACTGCCTTTATTACTCTCCTCTGAAGTTCACATACATGTTGCATATTCTCAACATTCCACCTCCTGTGAATGAGTGTATGTGTGTGTGTGTATTTGCGTGTGCATGTGTATATATATATTCTTGAAGGAAGAATTAAAGTTAAGATTCCCAGGGCTGTAAAAGATTTTTAACAAGATCTGGACACCTTTTCCAAACTACCTACTCCATCACTCATCTGATCGTGTGCCTTTTCTTCCAGATGTGTGTATCCAGATGTGACTATCGAGTGCATGGAAACCTCACTGGCCACTTACCTCAATACCACAAATCAGTGGTGTTGTAAATCAGACATCTTGAGTGGCCCAATCTACATCCTGGAACTCTATAGGCACAACCAGATGGGAGCTGGATCAGGAACTAAAAGAGCCTGGATGGTCCCACACCATTGCTGGGTGGGCTGCCCTGGCTGGCTGGACTAATAAACACCTCCTGCAAACAGAAAGGATATTATAAAATTATACAGGGCTCATACAAATAATTCTATCCTAACTACTTATGACATTGAAATTAACATAACTGAGCATTCATAATTTTATAAGGACTCCATCCAATTCTGTTTGTGACCTGGTTCTATGACCTTCCAACAGACATTCTCTACCCAACCTTCCATGACCTGAATAATTTCTTGCTTGCCCCATCAAAGTCACCTCCAACCCATAAATATGAATGTGGTGATCACTGAAGGTTTGTAGGCAGCCGTGTTTACAGTTGCAAAGTCGTATGACTAGCACCTGACAATGTAAGCAGCTGGCTTCCAGAGTGGCCAGCTCAGCTAAACTGGTAAACAAGTCCTTTGTGCATGTGTCAGCCTCGTGCCCCTCCCGAGCGGGCTTATGCTAATGAGGTATTGGTAGTCTAACCTATCCTGAGAGAACACATCACCCAGCCCGCCTTGGGCAGTTATATAAGCAGCTCATTTCTGCTGCTTGAGAGCCCAGCCATCCCCTTCCTGGTCCAGGTCCCCGGCCATACGTCCCCATCCATAGGCCTCCGTCCAGTTCCCTGTCCCTAAGTCAAGAGTCGTTCCTGGAATAAAGCTGACTGAGAAGGATCCGACCGTGTCGTGTCTTACTTGCTGGCCAAGGTGGACGCGACAAAGGTTAGCAAAGGCCTCTTTTTAATATGGTTTTACTGTAAATGAAGAAACTACAGGTCTGATCTACACCTTCAAGTTTTCAGTGCAGTGATCCTGGTTAAGTTAGTCCTCAGGCCAGCAAGCTGACCAAGCTCAGCCCTCTCTTTTTCCTGGATTTTATAGGTAAGACATGAATATTCACAGTTTAGCAGTATACTAGAGAGGCTGTGAGCAGAGGCCTTTGGACAGCAGCTGTAGAAACAGAGGGACATTTGATTGGCAGCAGTAGATGATGGAGAAGAGACAGAGAGATGCCAGCCTTCCATGAATGGGGCAAGAATCCTTGCAAGTTCCTTAGAGGGTGGAATGGTGCTTTGCTGCTGTTGGATGGGGCTAACTTTACCTCCATCTCCCTTTTATTACTTGTCATGGTGACCTACTGCTGCTGTGGTACTCTAGGGCAGTGGTACTCTCCATTTTCAGTGCCACAGTGAAAAGCCACTTGTAGAATGAAGCCACAGTATATAGAGAAAGATACAGTACCTGGCCCCGAGGACCCCATTCCTTTTTTCCCCTTCTTCCTCTTCTTCTCTTCTGTGTGACAGCACACACTTCCAGTATCTTATCAGCTTTCTGGATGCAGGGCAGAGAAAAAAAAACATCTGGTTTACCTCTTTAAGGGAAATCTGAGCAATCATTTTTCTGGCTCAGAATGAAGCCTGTTTAGTATAATTAGTTCACTATTTTGTGAGTGGGAGCATTCTGCCCGAAGTGCTCTGTGTTTAGAGGACTTCAGAATCAATTCTGAGCTTGTCTTCATGCTTAAGGGTAGGAAATCACAGAGTTTAGTCACTGCCATCTTTGCTTTATGTAAGTCTCTGAAGGCAGTGTTGAAGGTCAGCAATGGAAAAACCTTGCCTGAGGCAGATTCATAAAGCCTGGTACAAACAACCACACCTATTTTATTCCCGAATATCTAGGCTTCATCATAATCCATAAAAGATGCCCTCATAATCCAGTCTCAGGGATAAGGAAACCAGGGCCTAGAGGTACCTACTAGTTTGTGCAGGTGTGTCATGAGTCGGAGCTGAATGACAATTTGTAAAAGACATGAACACACACTCATTACATGAAGAATGAGGATAGCAAATAAACATGTGAAAAGATATTTAGCATCTTAGGGAAATGCAAGTTAAAAACCACAAAGGAATACCACCTCATGTCTATTATTGGCTAACTGAAAAGGCTAAACATGCCATCTTGGCAGGGATGTGGGAGAAAGTAGTAGGCTCCTAGAAAGGTTAACTATGGGCTGGGGTGGTGGCTCAGTCAGTAAAGTACCTGATGCACAATCATGAGGACCCGGGTGCTGATTCCCAGAAACCAAATTAAAATCTGGGCATGGTGCATGTGCCTGCAAAGGGTAGCATTCTTTGCATATTTAGGATATCAGTCTTCCTTCTAGTATAAGATCCACTAATGGGTGCTGCTTTCCCTCGTACAAGGCTGAAGGGAGCCCATGTCCATTGAGACACAGCTTGGCTGGAGTGCAGGAAGACACAGGAAGACAAACAGGAAGCAAAGTGGAGTGAGGCAAACTGGCTTCTCAGTTGGAGATGCTCAGAGGACCTTTCCTTTAGCTTCTGTGTTCGCCTATGAGGTGAGCTGCCTTGGGGCTCCCGGTTGGAAGTCTTTAATTCACACTGGAACCGGAAGACAGAGAGAGTCCATGTTCAGAGGCTGCTTATCTGTCAGCCTTCCTGGAGAAAGAGGAAGTCCTCCTTTCCTCCCTGGTAATCTTTTCCTCTCATTTCTAATGTCAGTAATGTTAGTAGACCCACCTCATTTAGGGGGACAATCTTACACAACCACCCGACCTTTAAGTCTCCCAATAATGGCCTTATTAAAACTTAAACAAAAGGCACAGCATTGGTTTATTACCTCCTTGCAGCCATCTAGAAGCCAGGAGGCGTGTCACACAGAGCGTAGTCAGCTGAGGAGCAACAAGGTGTGGCTTGGTGGAAACAATGTCCACACGGCCAAACCAGACAGTCCCACACTTTATCAACTCAAGAGGACAAAGGAGGCCACATTTATGCTTGGATCCCATAAACACTAGATTCCCTTACAATGGCACACCCCTCCCTTTCACATCCCCCTCAGCAGCAGGAGTTCCAACACTGCCATGGGACTCCACTGCGTAGACATTCCCAGGAGTCCAGATGCAAGCACACCCTCGCTACACTTGATGTCCGGCCAGCTTGTCTGGGTGGGTGTAGGAACCTTTATATGGAGGTCGGACTTGGAAACACTGGCCCAAAGGGCATTTGCTTCCCTGTCTGGCAGCTGTCATCGATACAAATTGCTGCACAAATCCTGTCCCTAATGAAAGCTTAGTGAAGTCACTGTGCTGGTTCCCTGAGAACTCAGGGGCTTATATGTCCCCAGATGTGTCCCGAGACTCTCAGTGGCTGAGACATGCAGGATTAACCACCGACAGGGTGTCCTACAGATAATTTTCCTGAGTTCTGAAGGACAGTAGTTTGCTTTTGTTTTGTTTTTGAAAGACAGCCTCTTTTTCTCTCTGGCTCATACAAGTGTTTTATAAAGAGGGGACCCAATGTAAGCTGAGGATAAGAAGCCTCCCCCCTCACATGACCACAGATAGGCTATGACATGAAGTAATAGGTCATTTTTCCTTCAGGAGCACATTGCCCCTTCTGGTACCTGATCTTGACTGGGAATCTGGGCTGACCAATGTTTCATGTCTTTAAACATCTGTGAAGGGGACCAGAAGGCCACTTCTCTGAAGCTTTTCTTTCCAGGTATATCTCCTGACTCTTAACCTGTGGTGGTGGCCAGAGGGTAAAGAGTGTAAGTCTAATCCCACTGGCCTCTGTATTAGTTATGTTCGTAAACTGCGACCAAAAATACTGAGAGGGAACTTTAAAGGGATTATTTGGGTTCCTAGTTTCAGAGATTTCGGACTACAGTCCTTGGTTCCAGTGCTTCTTGATCTATAGAGAAGTGAGTGGATATTCCTGAGAGCAGAATACACACAGCTAACATACAAGTGGTAACAGGATTGCACTGAAATTGTACTTGATAGCAAACACAGAGAGGAGGGGCCAGGGACTAGACAGAATCTCAAAGACCAGGCTCCTGTGACCTGAGATGTGTCCTTAGACTCTCAGTGGCTGAGACATGCAGGGTTAACCACCCAGAGGGTGTCCTACAGATAATTTTCCTGAGTTCTGAATGACAGTAGTTTGTTCCTCTAGCTCCATCTCTTCATCTCGTCCGTCAAAGTTTCTACAATGTCTTCTAACAGTGCCCTCTAGTAGCTGGAAATCAAGCTGAAAATTCAATATGTGAGTTTCGGTGTGGGGGCATTTCATATTCAAACCATGAAAGTCTCCAGTGTGCCTGGGATATTCAGTTCCAAGTTAGAGATCCAGGCCCTAGTTCTTCTTGACTGATATGTTTATAAAAAGATAAAGAGATAGGGGGTATGTTCAATGGGGGTGTGGTGAGGTATGGGGAAAGGGGATATCTCAGAGGGCCCATGCCAAGGCATCCCTTCCCCCTGAGGGACCAGCCACAAGGTATAGTACAGAACAAAGTTTATTCAGGGCATGGGAAGGGGAGTTAAGAGGGTAGTAGAGGCAGAGAGAGAGAGAGAGAGAGAGAGAGAGAGAGAGAGAGAGAGAGAAGACAAGAGAAAGGAAGAGAAGACGAAGAGAAGAGAAAGAGAAGAAGAAGAGAGAAGAGAAAGAGAGAGAGAGAAGAGGAAGGAAGAAGAGGAAGGAGAAGGAGGAAGAGAAGAGAAGCAGAGGCCGGCTGTGAGCACATGGAGAGAGGGGAAAGGGAATAGGGAAGGGAAGAGGGGTAGAGAGCAAGAAAGGAACAGGAGATCAAGAGAACAAGATGTCAAGGAGGGGGCAAGGGGGCAAGCACCCCTTTTATAGTGGGTTGGCCTACCTGGCTGTTGTCAGGTAACTGTGGGGTGGAGTTTAGACAGAATGCTAACATTGACTAAGGAGAAAAAGCTCACCAGAGTCTCAATTTAAGTCTGATTCTGTATAATAATAGAAGGTTGGAAGGTAACTCATCTGGCAGCTTGTCTTCAAAGGAACCTTGACCATAAGCACAATAGGCAATGAACTCACACCAAGGATCAAAAGTTAAAGCAGAAGAAGTGAAACGTCCCAGCTCGGGAGGGTGGAGAGCTCTCTTATACTTCTTCAAGACTGAATGTCTTGATGGCACTCATCTCTCTCTCTCATCTCTCTGTCTCTCTCCCCCTCCTTTTTCCCCCTCCCCTCCCCCCTCTCTTGTAACTTGTGTTAGAAAAATCTAAATTCAAAGATCTACCTGCTTATGCTTTCATAGCGATTCATGAGTTGAACAGTTTCCCACCTGCAGAACAGAATGGCCCTTGATGGGCTGGAAAGAGCGGGATTTTCTTGATGGAACAATCCTAATATGGTGGAAGCAGCAAGAGCTGAAGAAATGGATAAAGACCAAATAAAAAGTGGGTTACTTCAGAGTTCCTTTCCTGGGAGATTAGACAGGAAGACATTTCTTCATGATGCTGCTGTGGGTGAAGGATGGTCTTTTGTGACTGTATATATCGGCTTTGGGGAGCATCTGTTTCTAAGTTAGTTGATGACATGATGCTTCCGTGATGGAGTGTATTCTGGTTCATGCTGGTTCCTAGGGCCAAGTGCAGAAGCTAAGTCTCTAACCAGAGTCACTGTACACACATACCTAAGCCTTATAAGGTGTGACACGGGCAGACTACATCTCTCTTTTCCTATGCACAGTGAATCAAATCTTAAAGTTCTACTAGAGATAGAATCAGCAGATAACTGAGAATGTGTGTCTTATCACTGGCAAACACCCCTGATAAGGCAGGAACTACTTTCTGCTAGCTCACAAGTCCTCCGGCAAAGTGACCTTTCACCTTCACTGGTCTGTGCCAGTGTGGTTTCCCCATACAAGATATTTTCATCATGTTCTTTCCCCTTCCCACATTCCTTCCTATTCATTTTCCTGTTCATTCTCTTTCTCTCTCTCCCTCTCCCCTTCCCTCCCCCTGTTTTTCCCTTTCCCTCTCCCTCCCTCTCTCCTTCTCTCTCCTCTCTCTCTTGCAAAAAAAACAAAAAAAACAAAAAAAACAAAACCAAAAACAAACAAACAAACAAAAAACCAAAACCCACAAAAACAATACCCAGAAACTCAGGAAATCCAAACAGACAAACAAAATCCAATAAGATAAAAGAATACCAAAACCAAACAAAAACAAATAAAATCAACAAAAAGCATACAAAATCACATGGAGTCCCCTGTGTGTTGGCTAACTGCTCCTGGATGTGGCTTTGCCCTGGAAGGGCTTAATCTTTGAAACCTCCTCCATTGGTTAGGAGCATTCCAACAATGACTGCAAGCAGAATGAAGGACCCAAAACAAACACTTCGATTAAAGCATTTCTGTCATCGATTAGAAAGTTCAACACTGGAAATGACGCATGAAATTTTGTTTACATTATCAGTTAGCTAGGGGTTATATTTTAAAATGTATTAGCTTCTTTTCAAAATTCCGGGCTCTCTCAGTCCCTTGTATAAGCGAGGTTGAGAACACTGTGCTCTAATGATTCTTCAAGTAGTAACAGGACCCTCAGGGGCCTTCCAGACAGTGAGCTTTTAAACTGTGTCTTCAAAACCTTAACTGATGGTCACTAGGCTAGGGGTGGGCTGCCCACAGTGTCAAAACAAGCACACTGGTGTATAGTCAGCAAAAAGGACACTGGGTTAGAGTTTGTTCTGAGCCACTGAGCAAACACATCCCAGCACAGAAGATAAGACAAACCAGCATAGTCTCAGAGGAAATTCTGGGTTTAACCAAGAAGAGAACATTTATACACTCATATGATTTTCTCTCTTATGAAGTTCCCTTCCCACCCAGAGCCCTATTCACAAGATCAGGAAAGACACAGTGTACAAGGTAAGGCAGAAAGCCCTGAAGAGCACAGTGTGTACAGGAAAGCAGCTTTCTGACTCCCTCCCTTGTGGAAAGTGGAAGCCTCCTGTGGGTGAACCGTGCCCTCAAATCTGTAGTTGCAGTTGGTGATTCGGCATTTAGGAAGGTAACTTAAAGTTGTTAGGTGTCCTTATCCAGCATGATTGGTGTTCTCCTAAGGATGTACACATGCAAATGGGGCAACTACGTGAAGACACGAGGAGAAAGAGGATACCATCTTCAGCAGAAGCTGGTCTCTAATACTTGAACCTCCAGCCTTCAGAACCATGAGAAAACACATTTCTGTTCTTCGAGTCCTTAGTTCGTGGTACTTGCTAACAGTTGATGCTGGTGGCTACTTACTTCTCTTGGTTTCTCCTAGAGACCAGGGCTGGGACTTTGATATATGTATGCCCATTTAACAAGGTGACACTGCACACATGTGGCTGGCTTCCTCCCTACATCTCATGATTCCCATGTTCCTATCCTTCCAGTCACAGGTCTGGGGTCCTGTTGCTTTCTGTCATATCTGTCTATCTGTCTACCTGTCCCTTATCTGTCCATCTACCCATCTACCCAGTCCTGTGAGTGGTCTTTCCAAGGACAGTGATTTGAGGAATGCTGAGTTTGAAGAGCTGGCCAACATCTTCAGCCTGAGAACAGAACGGGGCTGATTCATGTGGGTTCCTCAGGGAGAAATCTTTCATGCCACTTGAGACAACTTGGAAGGCAGAGAGAATCTGAATTCCACTCCCAGATCTGTGTCATGCCAACTTCCAGCACCTGGCTTCAGCTTCTAACATATGGACTTCAGATTATTTCTAGGCTGGTGCTCCTACACTGCACTGTAATCTTAGTCTCATAGGGGTTTGTTAAACTGAAGGTTTAGATTCCGTGGGTCTAGGCAATATCCATTAGTAGATCATCTAGCAGCCTTGGGAGCTGCTGCTGCTGCAGGGTGGGGTCATTCTGCACAGCAGGACAGTGTTCACTCATGTCTTGAGCTATGTCCATTTCCTGAGTGGCAGTAGCATTTCATCTCACATTCCACTCTGAGACACCAACAACTCCCCATGAGCTCCAGGCGCTGTGCTCAGGGACAGGTAATTTGAACACAGGAACAAACATAAGAAGAGAATACTTGGGGCCAGTTGTTTGCCAGCTCAATCCAGATAGTACCTTACATGATAAGTTCTTGACTATCTGCAGATATCAGTTTACTTCCTGCAAAATGGATCCTCAGACCTACCTCAAAGGGCTCTTATGGGGTTGAAGTGATAACTAATTGTTTTTATCAACTTGAGAGAATATAGAATCACCTAGGGAAAAGAACCTCTGGGAGTATCTTTGAGCTGTTTCAAATAGCTGAGGTGGGCAGGAGCAATAATGTGGGCTGTACCATCCATACACTACATAGAAAGGAGAAAGCAGACTGACCACAGCATTTGTCTATCTCTGCTTCTGTCTGCAGACTTGGTGTGACCAGCTTCCCATCCCATTTACCCCCATGCATTCGTAGCCATGACTGACTATACTCTTGCACCATGAGCCAAACTAAATCCTCCTTTAAAAAGTTTCTATTTATTCTTTGAGAATTTCATACAACATATTCATTCCCTTTCCCAAGCTCCTCCCATATTCCTTTCCTAAGTTGCTTTTTTCAGCGAAGTAACTGATATAAAGAGTAAGATGACATATACAGAGTTGTGCGTAATAGGACCAGGAACAAGAGGGACGCCTGACAAATGCCAGATTCTTCTTCTCTTATCCATACTTGAGAAACTGCAGTCCATGTGAGAGAGTCCTGAGAGTGAATTTTGGAAGAAAATGCATTTAGTGAGTAGAGATGAGGCCAGAGGAGATGGGGAGTTGGGGTCTGCTCCCCAGGGAGGTCTGTGCTTTTGAGGACAGAGCTCTGCCCAGCTGAGCTGCATCTGCACTGCCTAGAGAATGCAAGAGATGATGGAGTGCTTACCAGTAAGCATCCAGGGGCAGGCTTTCAAGGGAGAGGAGATACAGCATCCTGGCATAAAGGCTTAAAGAGGATTAATGGACCAAGAGGGGCTAAGTAGGTGAGAGATGGGAGTTCAAGACAGAGGAGAAATATAGGGAGGGAGAAATAACACTAAAGACATTTCAAAGGTGTTTTATGAAAATCTATAGCTACTAGAGAAGCTTCCAAAATATACCTTCATAAAAAGAGTTAAAATAGAGTTATTTCATAATGGGACAGCAGTGTCCCTTTTAGATACCGCAGGCTAATACACGAAAAGCCAAGTGCCTGGAATGGGTTACTTCTCTTGGAGTTGTTGGATAGTGAGGTCATAGAGAGCTCCAGACAGGGCAAGCGATTGCCAATGCTACTGGTTACTCTCCAGGACCTGACGGTAAGACCCAGTTGTGGAAGACAGAATGTACTCGAGTCACAAGAACATGGAGATAACAATCTGGTGCTGACCTAGAAGCTTCGTCTCTATTGCTAGCTTTAATGGTGCTAGAAGATACTATGTATGCTACCAGAAGAGAAAAGTAATCCTCAGTCTTACCTGGTTGTAAACCCCGTGAACTACAATAATCACTGGGCTGACAAGACGTGCCCATGGGTGCAATACTGGCATCAATGTTAATGAGAATAAAGGCCACTTCCTGATTAGATTTAAGCCCCGATCCATAAGATGAAAGTCAAAACTTGCACCATTGTTGGACCAAGAACCTATGAGTGGATGGATCATAGGCCCTGAGGGAGAATATACTACTATAATGGACACAGTATTAAACTGATGCCTAATGACTTATCATTATAGCCATAAAACAATACATAATTCAACACCCATTAGAGACATTTCTCTTTGCAGTAGATGTTATTAACACAGACCCCCCTTAGCCAATGCAGAGAATGGCCTACATGGGACATCTATATCACGACCTCAGGCAGAAAACTGCAAGAGCCAGAGGCAGGAGCATACAAGGAACGTGTCCTTCAGAGTGCACAGCAAGAAGCTACATATAAGACTCACACATTGTGGCAGCTTACACAGCACCATGCAAGATCAATCCAGCATGGAGAGGGGAGGAGGAGCTAAAATCTCACCTGTATCCAAAGAGCTATTGGCAATTGATAACTGCAAGGAGACAAAGAGTCCATTTGGAGTGCTGCCCTTACAAGTTGACCATGCACCATTGGGAGGCCACACATTCAAGAATACATGAGCAGCACAAGTTGGACGTGATGGTAGAAATAAAAGAGACAAAGCTGGTAGATAGGGAGGGGCTAGAACTGAAAGGGTCAAGAAGGGCAAATATGATCAAAACACATTGTATTAAATAAAAGGGTACTTTTTAATACTTCATTAGCCTTAGGCAAAAACGAAACCATGAAATTTCCAAGTGCCCAACAGGAAGTATTAATTAAAAGACACCAGAGGGAGTCTGGCATCTCTTCTGTGGAAGCATAGAAGATTGAATAAGACTACAGTGGGAAGAGTTAGGACTGTGGTCTCTGAATCCCATTCAGAGATTTTACCAACTGTCCCTTCCTATAAATAGAAACTAGAAGCTCAAGAATTCTGTAAGAGTAGCTCTGTAAGGAAACCATTTGCTATCTGAGGGAAGAGAAAGAAAATGTGTGGTCATGAAAGATCAAAATACCAGGTTGTCCACATGATGGTGTGTAGTCCACATCACAGGCAGCCTGCTATAGGAACCCCAAGTGGAGAATTGTGAATACCTGTTCAAGACCATTAATCCTATATTAAGAAGCAATGTGAAATTACTGCTGTGGGGAATATTCACAGGCTGTGTAAAGAGAGTGCTATACTAAAACAACCTGGCTGATGATCAGAATACAGACACCACCCAAATGAATGAGGAGCAACAGCGGAGTGACAGAGTGGCGAGCAGCAAGGATGCTCCACAACTGAGAGACTGAACTGGTCTGCATAGACCACAGGACCAAGGCTTTGCACAGCATGGATGAGACAAAGGAACCAAAGGTACAGTGTTAGCCAGGGAAAGCGATTTGAACAAAGGCAAAGCAGAAGTCCTTAGATGGAAAGCATAGTCCTTGGTAATAAGAATTCAGTGACAGGATGGGTATCGATTGAGCAGGGCTGGAGGCTTAGCAAACTGGACGGTAGAGTCCAAGGCATTTGGATGCTGCAAATTAAAAAAAAGAAAGTAATGAAAGGGACACTTAAGAAGCGTGAGGGAAAGGAGATCGATTCTCTGAGTATGAAGAATGAAAGGGAAGGACAAAGCAGAGAGAGAGACAAAAATATCTAAAGAAATAATGATCTTAAGGATTAAAGGAATAGCTACCTTCAGAACCTGAGCAAAATGAATGAAAATCGAAACATATTGGGTCAAAGGAAACTGGAGACTGTTAGAGAAAGAACTATAATCCCTACAAAGACAATTGTATGTAGAGAAGACAATAATAACTTATAAATTATAAGCTAATGCCCAAAGAATTGTCAGAAAATCACTGGGTGATGCTCTGTCACCAGAAGGGACTGAATCTGAAGTAGTTATTTGGTGCATAATAGAAGCACCATAATGAAAAAAATTCACTTATTAGAAAATGTGCAAAAAGCACTGTGGGGGAGTTTGTAAAATAGACGTGACTGTGATGATGCTATAAACTGATGCGGGATGCTATCCAAGAGCCCTGTGTTAACAGCATGGTCCCCAGAGTGGGCATGCTGTGGACCTTCAGGAGATGGGACCTGCTGGGAGATCCATAAGTCACACAGGGCCTGCTTTTGAGGGAGACTGTAATGAGGGCTCTTCTCTTTCGCTACCAAAGTAATTAGACTGTTTGCTCGTAGACTAAAACTTCTCAAACTATAATCTAAAATAGACTTTCTTCTCTGTCAATTAATTGCCTCTGATAGTTCATTATAGTGACAGGAAGCTAACATGGATTCTGATCTGGTAGGTAGAAGGGACCAATCCAAAGTGGCTCCTTTTATTATATTTGTATTGTTGAGGATGAAGATCAAATAGTGACCAACTTTATATTATAAACTAAGTATATAAGATGTAAATTTGAGGGTAATTAAAATAGAATACAAAGTTCAAATTCATTGAAGGAAAACTAAGAAAAAGTAATTAATTTGACAGGAAACAGAAAATAAAGGAGAAAGAAACAATGAAATAAAAACACGAAGAGAAAACACCAAATAAGATCAATACAAATCCAGTGAGTCTGAGGTGGCTACTAAGTTTAACTGGGAAATTGGGTGGCTTTTGTCTTCCAGCAGTATCTGCGTCACCCCTGTCATAGACTCTGGCTATGTTCTTCTCGTGTTCTGAATACTGATGTTGAAAATAGAAGCAATGGCTAACTGATCAGGCTAAGGAAAGTTCAAGACAGTAGACCACGCAAGCCATGGCCACTGTCACTCTGGTCTTTCTAGTTTCCTTCCTGTCACCATGATAAAAAAAAAAAAATTTGGAGCAAAACCAATCAACTCAGAGGAGGAAAGGATTTATTTGGGGTTCACTTCCAGACCACACCCCGTCACTGAGAGAAGTCACAGCAGGGGCGTAAGCAGGGGCTTAAGGCAGTAACCCTGCCATGGTGCTGCTTGCTGGCTTACACTCAGCTAGGATCACCTGCCTAGGGGCAGTATCACCCAAGGTAAGCTAGCCCCCCTGTGCCAATTACTAGTTAATAAAGCTGCTTACAGACATGCCCATAGATTGACCTGATATAGTTACTCCATTGCGGACTTTTGCCATCCCAGTGATACTAAGCCCTGTAAAGTTGACAGGTTGGCAGTTAATGTTAGCTAGGACCTTACTTTTGGCCATATTTGCAGGAGTAGAAAGATGCCCTGCAAGTGCAGTTTGTCAAGGAAGGAGTTGGAGTGTTTCCAGTTGTAAACAAAGAGGTGAAGTGTGTTGAAGAAAGAGGCCTAAAGAGAAACCACAGACTCTGCGGGCAATAAGAACTTTTCCTTGAGGGTGGATTACTACCCACTGAAGCCTGGGGCAGGGTGTAAAACTGCAAAGTTTCCTCTGTTTTTTTCAATGTATAAAGAAGTAAGAGAGAGGGGAAGGGGCATCCTGCAGGGAAACTGAGAGTTCCGTGAATATGCAACGGCTCTCCACAAATGGCTGCAGCCCAGGCTGGCAGCAGAACTTGGCATCTTACCTTCTGGTTGTATTTCAATTAATGTTACTATAATTACTTCCTATTGCTTGGTATATGTTCCTTCAAGGTGTTTGTTTTCATCTCTTTTAATGTTTCTTCATTATAATTTTATTTATTTATTTTAGAATGTGTTTTTAATTGAAATAAAATTACATCACTTTCCCCCGATTGCTTCCAGCTCCTCCTGGATACCTTCCCTCCGGCCCCTCCATGGTCCCTCTACTCATTTTCTTTACTATTGATGTGTGTGTGTGTGTGTGTGTGTGTATGCATGTGTATATGTGTGTGGTATGCATGTGTATATGTGTGTGTATGCACTTGTGTCTGTGCATGCATGTGTGTATGCATGTTTATGTATGCATGTGTGTGTATGTGTGTGCATGTGTGTGTATATGCATGTGTGTGCATGTGTTGTGTGTGTATATGCATGTATATGTGCGTGTGTGTATGTGTGTATGCATGTATGTATACGCATATGCATGTGTGTGTATGTGTATGCACAAATACATAGCTATAACCTGCTGAGTCCATCTTTGTTGTCTGTATGTATATGGTTTCAGGGCTGCCTACTCTTCATTGAGTAATCAATAAGGAGGCTCATCCCTAGGATAGGTTAACTCTCTTTCTCCCAGCTACCACTGGTTGCCTATAATACTCTGTCTGTGGATGGTACCCTGTGAAAATGTGCCCTTTCCATGTTAATATACCGAGTAAGTTTATATACTTATAGACACCCATTGAGCCGTTTCCAGAAGGCATTGTTTCTCTGCAGTCTTCCTAGATATTCTGGTTCTTATGATCTTTCCAATGCCATTTTATTTTAGAGAGATGGCTAGGAGAGAGTTTTGCTTTATGCCAATCAAATAGCCTATTGTCCAGGAGAAGTCTTATTCCTTGATGAACCTCCTCAAGCACAGTCTTTACTTTCTGCATTTTGATCAGCATCTTGATCTTCTGAGCTTCTACCAGAACAGCCTGTCAACCACCTTCTAGGGCTCTCAAGCCTGTATCACCTAACTTGTCCACATTTCTCTTGCCAACTGCTTCCAAAGGCCTAATGACCACATGGTCAGGTGTATGGCAAAGATGCCACTTCTACTACCAAGTCTGGGCATTGGTTTCTTTTCTCCTGGTTGTGGCAGAAGCAACTTAAAGGAAGAAGGGCTTGATCTGTCTTCAGGACTGGGAAATGCAATACAAGCCACATAGCTAGTGCAGCTCCCTTCACAGAGGTAGGGACATGAGGTGGCAGCTCCTCCACTTCTGACAAATAGAGGCTGAGAGAGACAGGCCACATGTGCCAAGGTCTTATTACTTCTCAAAATAACATTGATGCCAACCAAGTATTCAAATACATGAGCCTGTGGGGAACATTTTAGATTTAAAACATTAACCCAATGTGTTTTCCTGTCTTACTCATCCTTGACACCAATTCTGATGATCAGTTTCTGCTCTGTGACCACACATTTATTATGTATTATTTTAATTCTGACTTCAAGTTAACAGAGCTTGAGACTATACTGTTAGTAACATTTAGGTCAATAATTATGTCTTGCTGAAAATGTGCATTTTTATTACTAAGTAATAGTTTGATCTCCAAAGTGCCAGAGTGATGGGGCTTTTGCTAAAATCTAGAAGAAAACGGGATGGGTCTGAGAAAGCCAGGAAATGTGTAGCAGAGTTGGAACCCCTGAAAGACCAATGTGTGACACGGTAAGATTAGCCTGAGTTGCAATGGAGACACCAAGATGCCTGCTGACAAAAGCTGTAGGAGCTGAGCAGAGTCAGCCCAAGAGAGAGGCCACATGTGGGACAAATAGCAAGACCAGGAGTGTGGATTCCCAAGCTTGTCGGAACTCAAGTGATGCTGTCCTGAGACCCAGATGCCAGACACGGTACTAGAGGGATTTGTTTGTCCTGTTGTGTCTGGATCTTACATTAGCCCAGTCTTTCCTTCATATCTCCTCTTCCTTTTGGGAAGGGAATGTTTATTCTGTGTCATTTATTGGAAGCATATAACAAGATATTTTTATTTTATAGGGCTTAACTTTAGTTAAGAATTTCCTTTGAATCTTAGCAAAGACCTTGGACTTTTGAAAAGTTTGGGGTTGTTAAAACACTGCAACGTCTTGAAGTACCAACTGCATTTCACATTATGACACAGCCAGAGGTGGAATGTGCTGGCAAGAGTCTGAAATAGGCTTGACGGGCTGATAAATTTGAACCATTAGTCCTTAGTTGTCAGAACTGCATTGGACTCAGTGGGAACTTGGAGCTGTTTCCTAAGGTGCAAGAGAGAAGGGACCACCCCACTTTCCCATCATAATGAATGATACCCCTGAACCCACATTCGAAATGCATTCTTCTTGTTGTTAGTTGTTTCTGCCAGGTACTTGTCACAGTGACAAGGAAGTAACATAGGATAACCTTGACTCATTGCATGTTACACAACTTCTGCCTAATACAGTGAAAAAAAAAAACTTCTCTTTCTGTTTTTCAAATGGTAAATGCATGTTTTTCATGTTTAGAACATGTTATTTTAAAAGCCATTGCTTGTGGCATTGAATCCTGTAAGTTTGGTGGTGGCTTCTACTGTCCTAAAGATTCTCCACTTCCCTGGGCAGGGTCCCAAGCATGTGTGTCATAGTGGGATAAGCTTGTGACTGAGGCAGGAAGGGTTATAGCCATAGGCTACCCTCTGCTATCAGCTTTGTAATTCTAGCTGAATCACTCAGGATCTTTGAGCATTAATCTCCTCATCTCTGAAATCAATTTAATAAAAGTACCTAACATCTTAGCACTATACTGAGAATCAAGTAAGAAATTTTTCTTTCTAGGTCCATTCTATTCCACAGGTAGATTTTCTCAACTTCTTGAAGATGTATGAGAGGGCTGACCTATGTGTCTGACCTGTGGACAGGTCTCCTGAGATGTCTCAGGTATAAGTCATGCACCCAGTCTAAGGGGACCCTCTCTCTGGACAAACCTTCAGCGCTCTGCATCAGTATCACTGCATATCCTTCACCAGATGAACTATGGCTCCCCATGCAGACGATCTCAGCATGCTTCTTCCATCCACCCTTGGTCCTTGGTCTCTGTGGGGTGTTTTAAATAGGATCAATTCTTAGAACTTCCATTATAAATTGTACAATGCTGGTCAACTGCAATATCACACCCATGCTAGCTTCAAAAGACCAACTACGACTCTTTTTTTTTTTTTAACCTATAATCTAAGCTATTGATTGCCCAATTTTCTCTTCAACTAAAATCAATCCAAAAGGCTTTGAGATTATTTTTTTTTTAAGAGCATGCTTGCTTACAATTCTCGAAGAAAAGTGTGCCTTTTCTACTTCAATTCTGTGGTTCAGAAACTGCTGTAGAAAAGCATAGCTTATGTCTTGAGACAGAATCCATCATTTGACAGCCCACCTACCATAAGAAAGTGTCAAATAATTCTCCTTGCAGACCCAGGCTTTCCAGGTCCTATTGATGCTTAAACGTGACTTTTTTGTTTGGTCGGTCTGAGCTAAATTACTCTGGGCATTTTAAATTTCATGGACAGGGGCAAAAAAAAAAAAAAAAAAAAAAAAAACACCTTTCCACCTTGAAAAATAAATTGGGGCCATTCTTCTTGGCGGCAGATAACTCCAAAAGATGTGACCTCTTCGGGTTCATACTTCCCAAGTGTGTTGTTTCCTTGGCGAAAAATCTTCATGAGTTCAATCAAGTCATGTCAAGAAAAAATTGTCAACTGACAAGAGAAGGAAAAGCATTTGTAAGACAAGTACACTTTGGAACCAATTATTCTTCTTGGTTTCCTGTAGTTCACTCTGTCCTGGGCTCCCGTGTTTGTTCAGAATGCTTTATGTCATTGTAGCATCTAAATTCACTTGATTGAATGGTCAATGGTTTGTTTTAGGAGGAGTGATTATGATGGTGGCTTAAAAAAAATAAGTTTCCATAGTAATGGAATAATTTGAGACCCACTATATAATATAGATTTGTGCTGAGCTAACCTTGCAAAAATAAATCTAAATGGCACTTTCTCCCTTGGTAGATTCTTCTGGTAATCAACCCTACCAGGTTCTGGACATGGACCATTATGCAAATTCAGAAAATACAACCAGATCTTTTCACCTTGGGATACTTACAATTCTTTCTCTTGGAAATAAGATCTTTGAGCAAGCACCTCAGTGGTCATGCTCCAGAAATAGTCTATACAAAAGAAAATAGAGAAAACAACCAAGTTTCATGGCTGAGAGAATATGGATTCTCACAGGGGCTCTATTTTACACATCTTTTATTACACTATTGCAGTGGGCGTTGCTATGTCTATGGCTCCTGCTGGTCCAGTGCTAGGTATAGGGGATGTGAGTGGGGCAAAGTCTGCTTTCTCACCTCTGAGAGATGAGACACCTGTATTTACTGGGTAAGACAACTATAGCAGATACAGTGCAGGCTTCCTGAGGCTAGAGCATGGTAAACTGCTGTGGTGGGGAAGACCCTGGGAGTCAAATTATTAAAGCATATTGAAGTTATGTGGCTCACATGCTGCAGAGGCTCATTTCGTGTCTTCTTTGAGCTGGAGCTGGTCACCACATAATCATTATACTTTAGTTTAAAATTTGTCTCCCAATAACAGTAAGTGATTTTCCCACTCCAAGTGGCCTTCACAGTAGCATTTATCTTTGCTAGCTTTCTGTAGGAGAAATTTCTGGTCTTTGGAAAATCAAATCAAATAGTCAGAAGTTAACTGAGGGAGACTTCTGAGAGACAAAAAATCCTGGGAAGAAAAAAAATCCATAGAAAAATAATTTGAACAAACCCAAAGCATAGCACAGAATTCGTGGCTATTTTGCAACTTAATTTGCAGGGCATCTTGAGCAACCTCACATTTCTAAGGATGAACCACAGCTAGAAAACAAGGAACAATTCCAGAGCCTTGGGGACAGATGTAGTGGGAGGCAGCACTACAGGGGCCAAGGAGGCTCCATGCCTCTACCATTAGAGGACATCAGAGATGCTCCTGGGGAGCCTGGGAAAACAAGAAATGTCATCCAAAGAGGAAGGGTACAATGGAAACTCAGATCAAGAACACTGAGTCAATAGTTCAAGAGAAGTAGATACCAGAAAACACTTAGGCAAACCTGGGTCTATGGATTTGCTGAGCATGCAGGGTAAAGAGAAGCATGGATTGATACCTTCTCAAGCCCCCATTGCCAGTGCTTATATCAGGGAGTTGTTACACTTTTCTATTTGTCTACTTTTCAAGGTATTTCCTTGTAGAAATGCCTGATGTCCTACTTATTTTGAAATTTTATTCTTACTATTTTAATGTACATTCTCAGATTTCTGTTACTAATCCACAGATGGACCACAGGTTTCCTTGGGTGACTAACTGCCTTGCCATTTATGGAGGGGGTCCTCATCATCCCTACATGTTCACACAGCAGAGATATGATGAAGGCGAGCATGGGGTACAACCCCAGCTTCTGCTGAAGTGTCCAGGGACTCACATGATGAGTCCTGATGTTCTCTCAGGCTCTGAATTGTTGAACTTCCTCCCTACCCTCCCTCTCAGTGACTATCAAGGAGCATAATTATTCTGCTGGGCTGAAGTGATCTCTCCAGAGACCTGAGAGGCAGGTCTACCACAGACTCCTGGCTCTGGGCTCTGGGTGGCTCTCTGTTCTGTGATCTCTGAGCTATATGTCCTTCAGTTCCAGTACATCATTCTCAGCAGTTCTTATCCATTCAGTCCTTCCAGCTCAACTCATAGCTGGAGTTTTTTTTTTTTTTTTGAGAATCCCTTTCCCTATAGATAATTCTCTTCACTCTTAGGAGGAAAACCAAATTGTCTCCAGTCCCCGATTCACTGTCCACTCAAAAAGTTCCTTATCCTCAGGAAGACCAGGCAACTCCCTTGATTGTTTGTCCACCCTTGATCTCCCACCCACAAGAGTGTATTTCCTGCTAGGCCAATAGCTCATTTGTTTGTCCCAGTGTTTTTGACTGACCTGATCACAGTATTCAGCACCCAGGCATATGTATACTTCTGCCACCAACTCCTTCGTCTTAAATGTGATGGACCAGGTTAGAGAGTTTTTCCTTGGTCATTTATCCCAAACTCCATCCAAACTCTAACTCTTAGCATTCCTTCCGACATCATTATCTTAAATTTCTCTTTAACACACACACACACACACACACACACACACACACACACACGTTGTAAATAAATAACTTATATGTAAGTCAAATATATACATGTATATTCATCTTATTGTTTGACTTCCCCAGTAATGTTCTGATAAGTTTTTAACAACTGATAAGTCTTTAACAGTTGGGATGGGTCTTGATGGGTACCGTTTTGTACTACTACAAGCATTCTCATGATGGTTAATTACAAGGATGTCTATGTGTAAACATAGCAGTCCATTTATTGATTTGTTTCTGTGAAATGATTTGAATCAACTCCAGCTCACCATGGGCTCTCCCTAGACTGGTGTGCCCATGGGAGGGGTTTCTGTGTGCTTTGTTAGTTCTTAGTCCATAACTTTATGAGTATCTGTTACATGAAAGACTGGAAAGATGGCTCAGCAGTTAAGAACACTTGCTGCTCTTGTACGAAACTGGAGTTTAGCTCCTAGCACCCACAGTGGGCAATTCGTAACTGCCTATAACTGCTGTCCCAGGGATCCCATGCCTTCTTCCGGCCTCTGCAGTCATCAAGCATATGGTGGAAACATACATACACCCACACACATAAATAAATAAATAAATAAATAAATAAATAAATAAATAGGTAACAGCCAGAAGCGAATCTAAGAGAATTGATTGTGAGTACTTCATTCAGCCAAAACACCCACACACATAAATAAATAAAAAATAAATAAAATAACATAATATTAGAAATCTTTAGTCTTTTTAATTTTTAATCTCTAATCTATTTACTTAAGTTAACTAAATTAAATGCATTTTGTTAAAACTAATTAAGCCATGCTAAGAGATATACAAAAAACTTGTTATTTGGGCAAATAGAACTGGTATTAGAATTTTCAGATATTTGTTAAAGTAATTACTCTCTTAACTTTTAAGAAATGAAATACAGGCCAGGAGAGCCAACAAGGAATCTAGGACATTGACTTTCTCCAGATCCAAATTCAATATGTAAAATAACTATGACAAACTGTGTAAGACATATGGTTAAAATGAGGTGGGAGTAATTTGTAACTGTTATGCAAGATAATATGGAGTGAAGTGATTTAGACCAATCCTTTGTATTTCCCATCAAAACAAAGCTATTATGGACAAAGTAAAAATAACTAAAATTAGAAAATATGTTTAATGTTGAGTATATAGGGAGAAGAACTTCCCAAGGAGTAAATGAATGGAAAAAAATACCAATACATTCCACAAATTTAAGATCAGATGAAATTTTTAAAAACATTTGTTTCACATGCCAACAAAGTTAAAACTAAAAGTAGTGTTCTACAATTGTATTAAAATCTGTCCTAAAGTATAAAATCTCTATGATGTTAAAAGCAGATAATAGGCTAAAGAGTATAATGCTATATTTAAGGTAATATGGAAATGATAAATGCAGCTTAGAGAGAAAAATCCGCTCACTTGCTCAGTAATTAAAACTACACAGAACAGAATCTCATTTGCTTAGCTCCGGCCTCTTCGTTTATCCTGCATGGACCGCTTCCATCTTCATTCTCCCATGCCTCGACTGAGTTACTCATTGATCCAAGCACTGATCTCCGTTTGCGCATTCTCCATTGAGTCATGGAGATGCCAAAGGAAATATTAGAAACTTGCCAAGGTAACCAAAGGGCCTGGGGCTGATGTGGGATTGTATTGTCCTGAGAGATATTAGAATAACATTTTCTTGTTCTTCCTAAAGAAAAAAAAAAAAAAAAAACCCTCAAAGAGGCAACAAGCCAGAAGCGAATCTAAGAGAATTGAATTGTGAGTACTTCATTCTTCGTTCCTGTATGAAGACAACACAGGCCACGTATTTATGTGCTTATGTATATTTTCACCCACTGTGCAATGCTGTCATGGGGACTTGTCATTGGGTGAATGTCCAACTTCTGTGCTGGCTATCACTGAGTCACAGCCCAGCGAATGAAGAAAGAGATGTGAAGACCCTCTGCAGAGGTTCTGTCTACCCGTTTGACAGCTTAAGCGGCAGAGGCACACGTGTGGGCACGTGTTTCCATCTTGTCTCCCTGACCTTCACAGACATGTGGTCATAGTGCTTCTACATGGCAACTGACGAGGCTCCAGGAGTTGAGGAAGAGAGCAGCTCTGATAAGAGCTTTAAGGTTAAGGATGGCAGTAATAAATAGGTGGCTGAGTTTTGAACAGAAGGGAGCAGGGGTGCTGGTTTCCGCATGAGAGTCTAAACTATGGTGGAAGGAAGAATTTGAGCCAAGTGATGGAGCAGTTTGGTACTAAAGCCATGGGAGTGTATAGAATTTGTGGGGCACTAAATTTGGAAATCCCTTAGAGTGTGGCTGAATACCAACCTCTGCCTCCATAAGGGAGGACTGAGAGGCCTGGTAGCTCATAGGAAACTATGAGATGAAGGGAGATTGCAGGGAATTACTCTGGGATGATTCCAACCACCAAGATTAGGGAGGTTTACCGAACAAGGCCTTCGGTAGGCAATTCTGTAGGCACGGACACTTTCAGCCCTTCAGTAATGGCTGCATTTATTAAGATATTCCAGGAGAACTTAAAACCAGTTGTTGGCATACTGGTGCCTATTCTATAATAAACTGACCATTTGTCACAACAAAAATGTATTTTTTTGAAGGAAAAAGAGATGAAATCTATTTTCAATCAGATAATATATCAGAATGACTAGGCTAGAAAAGAAGCAACAAGATATAATATTGCTTAAAAACATGTCAACATAGAGAGTGAGAATGTGTTTTAATTAACAGGGAAGGACTTTAAAGCAGCCATGCAAATGTGTGAAGAGATTTCAGTGAGAGGGACCTCCAGGAAGGACTGAAGGACTGCACAGTGGGAGACTTACAGGGGGAGGGCAGGGAAACTGGAAAAGTCTAGAGCTAGACTCTAGAGTCAATTAGATTTTCCTAGAGCTAAAAATTATTATATCTAAAATGAAAAGTTTAATGAGTGGGCTTAATATAAGGTTGTATGCATTAGAAAGGAAGCTGTCAGTGACTTGTAAAAAGGACTATTCCTACTAAAATATATGGAGAAAGACTTCAGTAATGAAAGGCAGAGCCTCTTGGTTGAGGAATAAGCCAACATTGGCGCAGCTAAGACAGCCTGCGATTGGATTGCTCCTGCCTGGAAGAAGACATTTGTCTCCTATGACCTGATAAATGGGTGGAATGCTGAGAGGTGGAGAGACAATGTACACTATGTGAAAGTGCCAGGTGTGGAGAGTAAAGGTGCTAGCCTTAGATCATGGGAACTATTCAATTTCATGTGAGAAGTCAAATTCTAGCTTTCTTAGGGAACTGCCATAGGCCAAGGCAATGGGTGTGCCGATATGCTGTCTTGTTAGGCAATTTGATGTTATGTCCAAACTAACACATTTTTACAGTGAAGAATTAAAATCAGTAGCCTTTCTCTATACAGATGATAAACACTGAGATATCAAGAAAGTTATACTCTTCATATTAACCTAATATCTGTCTGTCTGTCTGTCTGTCTGTCTGCTTGCCTGCCTGCTTGCCTGTCTGCCTGCCTGTCTATCTGTCTGTCTGGGAATAAATAAAACCAAAGAAGTAAAAGACTTACACAAGTGTAAGACACTAGACAAAGAAATTGAAGATATCAGAAGGTGGAAAGACCCCCATTCTCATGGATCAGTAGACTTAATTTTGTAAAAATGGCTGTCCTAACAAAAGTGACCTACAGATTCAATGAAGTCCCTTCGAAATTTCAGTGCATTTCTTCACAGAAACTGAAAAAAAAAAAAAAGCCCTTAAGTTTCATTTGGAAATACCAGAGACCCAGTATAGGTGAAATACTCTTCAACAACAACAACAACAAAAATAACAAAAACTGTTGGAGGTGTCACCATCCCAGATCAAGCTGTACTATAGAGTTACAGTTCTTTTTTTTTAAAGGCATAAATATAGACTCATTGGTCAATGAAATACAATCTACTCATATATAAACTTGTGAAACCAGTTATAAGCCTTTCAATTTATGGTGTTTTCTGAACCTTAGATAATACATATGGAAAATAGGTATCATGTACTTTATGCCTAGAATTTAATGACTATCAAATTGAAGCATGCAGGACCCTCCATCCTATTAGTTGTATTGAACTATGGCTCAATGGTATATAGAAATGTTGTCTTTCACCGCAGAGAGTCTCTGACACTTGAGGATACATGTTCTAAACTCTGTTCATTCTGAAAAAAAAAAAATGAGGCTGGTCTGGCTTAGAAAAAGACAAAGTGCCTAACGGTTCTGAGCCCCAGTGTCCTCTGGAATAAAAATATAGTGCCATCTTCAGAATTATGAGTCTGTCCAGTTCAATGTCTTGCAGGTCCAAGTTCACAGACCTCGTGCGGCAACACACTTAATACTGTTCGGGGTTAACGCAGGGATACTACATTAATTATCTTTGGAAACCCAGAAAACTGACATGAGGAAGTGGTAAGACATTACCTGTCAAGTTATATAGACCAACCTGGAATGGCCTATACAGCACAGATGGCAGCACCAGTGTCTCTGTTCCTGGCTCTAAAACCTCAAGCAGTGAATGAAACATAGTACCCATTTGGTTCAATCGACAACACTCATTGAGCTAATGTGATGCCAGGAGTGATGCCAGAGAAGAGAATGAAAAAGGTGTACCCCATTCTTGCTCTCATGGCCCATCACAGGTAGCCTCTAATTACCTGGAACTCTAGTCCTAGTAATAAACAGATCTTCCCATTGCTTTTCTTAAGCTTGTTAGGCAAAGCCCAAGCGCTAAGCGTCAGTTTATGAGGATTTTGGAGGACCTAGTCATTCTGTACCCCATACCCTGCTAGTCCCATAGTACTGGCCCACACGGCACTGCTCCTATAGAGCCTTTCCTGGCAGCTCCATCTTGGCCCTCAGTCCCATCCTCTGGGCCTATCAATGCTCAGATTCAGCTCTGCACATCGCAGCCTCCCCCTATAACACCACTGGGCCTCTCTGCAAATGTGTGTGATACCAAACATGGCATGGATGAGCTCGGTTCTACCTTGAAGACTATGTAGTCCAGGAGAACACAAGGCACATGTTACACATCATGGCTGAGTTTGCCTGACGTCCTAAGGGGACTTAGCACCAGGAAGCCCAGCTTGTTGTGGCCTGTGAGTCCCCTCATGCAATGCCTTACCCATCCACTGCTATCCTCAAAGTACTCACAGTCCTCAAATTCTCACCACGGCACACAGGCTTATGAATTGCTCATCTAATCAGGTGAGGGAAGTGGATATGGTACCCCCACTCCTCCCACCCCCTGTCCCATAATGCACGGAGTAAGAAGCAGAAGCAGAGACAAAGCCCCATCTTCCCGATTCCAGGCCTCAATTTCTTCCCAGAATTCCTTGCTGCTCTTAGCTGTGGCTTTCTCCAGGGGCCCAGGATCTGTTCTGCAGAGGACAGCCCAGTTGCTATGGTGCTCATTTGGCAAGTCTTCTGACAAAACCAGGGCCTGCTTTTTGGGCCTCCTGGCCAGGTCCTATTTTGAATCTTGGTTCCGGGTGAGGGAGTGGGTGCCTGCGCCTGTCCTGTTGACTGTGATGGCTCTGAGCTTGGGGCCTGAGTGGCTGTTGGCTTCCATTGTCCTCTCTCCAAGGGAGCCAATGATGCTATCATGGGCCCATTGTGTGCTGGGCGGGCTGCCAGGCGCCTGCTCCACACAGGGCTGTGCCACATCCCCACTTTCCTGGAATTCAAGGAGTAAGAGTCACACCAGCTCCTGATTCACTCCCCAATTATTTCTAGCTTCGTTTTTTGGGCTCCCCCTATGGTATTGTTTTCTCAGGAGCAAACTCTGGTGTGATGAAACTATAGAAAATCCACACGCTGTGCATGGGGTGTTTATCAAGAAAACAATTGTAGAAAAAGACTCTGCAACTTTGCCTAATAAAATTCCAGTGTGGGAAGGAGATGAGACTGACCACACGGAGGGTCAGGTTTCCTCAGAAATGCTGACTGACTGCAAAAGGCCAAGGGTGACACGTTTCTAGACACAGGCAATAGGTCATTACATGTCCTGTTGTTTGCATAGCACTTGGCTAAGAACTGGAGAGACACTTAAACTTCCCCTTAGATAACATATGAAATATACTTTTAACCAGACTCATCTCTCTAGGAAAATATATTTTAAATTAGCAACCTAAATTTTGATGGTGGACATTTTGGGGTGTCTGTGTGTGTATTTTTAGCTCCATTAAAATTATAGATTTAGTTAAGGAGAGTAGGGAAGCCCAGCTTCGTCAGTAGAGAGAGCTTTGCATTGACTGATCTACCATTCCAGATCACTTCTGGGTTGCTTCCCAGTGGACTCTAAGGCTAGCTTCCCCTCTTGAGAAGTGTCACATTTAAGAGAGGACTTCTCCTGCCTCTGTCCCCCAGGCTCTTAGTCCTCACCTGCTTCTTGATAACTTTAACCCAAGGTGAACAATGGGGCCTTTGGAACAGGCTCACCTACTTGAGAGAGAAGACGGGGGATGAGGCAGACCCAGGGCCAAGCTAAGCTGAACCATCAACACCCTGTATTGAAAACTGCGATGCCTGGAGATTGAGGGTGACTGGACAGATCATAGGAAGTCCAGAGATGTTGGAGTTGTCTGACCTTTCCTCCCTTGGCTTGCCTATGTGTGTTCAGCCCTTTGTAATGCTATTCTTCATGAACAGCTCAGATGCATGTCACAATGATCACGGGTGTGTCAGGAAGGTTTCACTACCTCAGCATGTAAAAACCAAGGGATCCCCAAATCAAAAAGGCAGGGAACAAAGACATATGCATGAATATGAGGATACTTGCTTGAGCACCCCAGGGCCACGCCCATCTACAGCTATCCCTAATCTATACCCGTTCTACTTGCAGTCACTCCCTTTTTAGTCACACCCCTTCTTGAAACTATCCCCTACCTGTAACCATCCCTCCACCTGTACCCATCCTCCCCTTCAGCGTTGCTCCCTTGCACCCATCTCCCTACCTGTACCCATCTCCCTTTACTTCCAGTCATCCCTACTTGCAGCTGTCTCTATCAGGGCCCACCTGGCTGGATGGGCACTAGAGAGATTCCAGAGGGAACACACATTTCTTTTGCAGATTTCCACCCTGTGGCTTTAGCAGCTAGAACTTTGTCTTAGAGGCATTTCCAAATGCTGATGTGTTACTCTCAGGGCTCTGGGGCTCCACACTACCTGAATGACCACTTTCCTTATCCAGGAGAACTGAAAGCACGAACCTGGATCATTCGGAGCCTCTGGTCAGGCCACCAGCTGACCCACCCGTAACCTTTTCCTTTAAACCAGCTTGACCTTCTAACATCAATGGGGAAATAGCTGCTTCTCTAAGCTTTCATTTTCCATAGTTCTGTAGTAAATTCCCACTTTAATAAGCATAGAGCTAGTATAAAAATCCCCTAGTGAGCCATCCAAAAGAAAAATACAGTCATGTTTCTTTCCAGTTTGAAGGTAAGGATGCTAGAAGGGGTTAGGGGTCTGGCAATGGGGGAGCTCCCCAGGTGCATATAAATCTCTGTTTCCTCTTGAATAGAAAAGAGGAGGATTCAATTCATATGGCATGGGTGAAACTGGAGGGCATTCTACCCAGTGACTTAAACTGGCCCCAAAGAACAGATAGTATATGCTCTCAAACCTGTGACACACTTAGTATCCTTAAAATCAGAGACAGGAAGGGAGGCAGCAGGAGCTATGGGGTGGTGGTGTGGGGAGTGACTGTTCCATGGGACAGATGAAAAACGCTTTAGACATTGTTCAATATGTGTGTGTACTTTTTTGAACTCTCAAATGCTACCAGTAGGATGATAAATCTTATGTTATGTCTATTCTTTAGCCATAATTTAAATATCAGAGGTGTGTGTGTGTGTGTGTGTGTGTGTGTGTGTGTGTATGGAGGTGTTAACTTTGGCTCAGCCAGACCCTGCTTTACTGACAGCTGTAGAAAATACCACAGTTTTCAATCTTTGACTTCATAAACCTCAATCAATCCAGTGCCTTCCGCTTCTTCCCAGTGGTGTGTTGATCTAGCAACTGCTCATTTCTGGGGAATATTACTTCTTGATTCTTGCATGAAATAAAAACCCAGCATTTAGAAGGACCTTGTAAAGACACAGGAAACAGAACATGATTACATCATCCCATGTTCCATGGATGGCTTAAGCATGTGGTCCCTAGCCAGCAAAACGAGTTCTACATGCTTCTGTTTGTCTTGTAGGCAGCTTTCCTTTAGAGCAGATCTGAGCCACACTGCTAGGGAAGTGTCGTGGAACACCTTGGTCCCAGCAGGCAAGAAGAGATATGGAGTCTGATGTGCAGTCCAACAGGGCTGCAAACATTCTGACATCCCATCTGATCCTGGAAGACAAACTGTTTTACATGAGGGCAGGGAGTAAAGACCGTGCTTCTGTGGGTGCCTGTGCCTGTGTCTGGTCTATTCTGAGACACATGCAGATGGAAAGTTGCTACTTCAACTCTAGCCTGGGCTTTGTTCTGGGAAACAGCAAGGGTGACCATGTGAGGCTCCCGTGTTCCTCTTCTCAGTAGGAAATTGCTTTAGGCAGAACACACAGAGAGGTGTCCAGCTGCATGTTTGTGGGAGGGACATGCCAAAGTTGGTACCACATGTTTAGAATAAGACTCTTAATCCCCAGAGAACAATGACTTGTTCCGTTAGTGGGATCTAGGAGAGCCCCAGACAGGCTCTATTTGGAACTGGCATCTGGTCAAGTGGAAGAACTGCCTCTTTAAAAACAAGGAAAAGTGAACAGCAGAAGGCGAACAGACTGCTTCCCAGCACCTCTGTCAGGTTGTAGCTCCTCCGTGTCTCAAGAAGAAGGGTAGACATTCTGAAGCTGTTTTGATGGATAAACTCTGGTCTGCTTGCTCTGACCCTGTCAATACATAGCTCCTTGCCATTGCTCGGACAGAATAGGAAACACACACCTCCATATCAGGAGGCGGCAATAAAATCTTCAAGCCTTTCACCTTTTCAAACCTATAGAAGAACAGTGTTTATATTCCACACAGACCTCCTCATCTTCCTGACACACAAAGGGCAACTCTTGAAGCCTCACAGCCCAGAACGACTCTTAGGGAACCCCTATTCAGGCAGCAGTCCCCACCACTTGGAGTAGGAAGGTCGCAAATGTTTATGCTCTTCTTTCAGACCAAAGGCTCTTGCGGACCTGATGTTTATTTTTCTGGCTCAGAGAGTAGAGTCACCATTATAATAAAATATGTAATAGAATAAAAATACTTTCTAAATCAGACACTCTGTCCAGTTCAGCCCATGCTCTGTCAGCTCTGAGATAAACATGCAAGAACCCTCGCTGACCGCACTTCCTCCTCAGTTGCTGGGAGAGTCCCCCTTGGTTTGTTTTCCTTCAGAGAGGCCCATCCTGCCCCAGGTCACCCTGAAGCAATCAAGAGTGAACCTTGTGATCTGCAGTGTGGTATGGAGGGCTGTATTTCTCTTCTTTCTCCTGGTGGGCGGAGGGGCCAGGGCTATGCATCAGATAGTGCTACTGGCATATCGCACACATGGCCATCACCCTATCTCAGGAAGGATTTGTTCTCACACTAGCTCTGTGCTTAGTTAAACTGCTGGTCTTGCCTCCACAACAGCCTCATTCATAAGTGGCACTTTGCGTAATGGACAGCTCCTCTGGGGATTTTTGGATCCCACCATAGTTAATTTTATGTGTCAGTTTGACTGGGCCATGGTGCGACATGTTTTAGCCAAACGTTTGGTTGCTCCTGTAAGAGTATTTCAGAAGAGAATAGCATTTAAATTGCTAAGATAAGTGAATGAGATGTCTTTCCCAGTGTGGGTGGGCCCCAGCCAATCAATTGAAAAGGAGATAGCACAGAAAGGCTGACCGTTCCTTGAGTAACAGTATTCAGTCTGGTGTGCATCAAATTGAGATGTGGGTTTTTTTCTGTCTCCAGACTCAATATTAGGTTGTACTTCATCTGGAGCTTGCTGATACTCATTTTTCAACCATTAACATCACTGGGTTCCTAACTTGCTAACTATAGACCCCAGGACTCAGCCTCCACACTGTATGAAGCAATTACTGTGAAAAATCTCACTATGCTATTTCCATGGAAGACTGTCTCGGTCACTTTTACATTGCTGTGAAGAGGCACCATGATCAAATCAAGTCAAAAAAGGAAGAGTTTGTTGAAGGCTTATAGCTTCAGAGGGTGAAACTATGACACATGATAGCAAGCATGGCAGCAGGCAGATATGGTGCTGGAGCAGTAGCTGACAGCTAACATCTTGAAACAATAACCACAAAGCAGAGAGAGAGAGAGAGAGAGAGAGAGAGAGAGAGAGAGAGAGAGAGAGAGAGAGAGAGAGAGAGATTGAAAGAGAGAACTGGGAACAACATGGGCTTTTGAAACCTCAAAGCCCACCCCTAATAACACACCTCCTCTAATAAGGCCACGCCTCCCAATCCTTCCCAAACAGTTCCACCAACTAGGGCCCAAACATTTAAATATATGAGCTTATGGGGGCCATTCTCATTCAAGCCATCATAAGGATCTTCATCTCACTGACAAAACCACCTTTTGTAGCCTCTTGGTCTCCATCATCCCGTCAGAGCAGAGCCATGTTCCTGGCAGTTACTTCTTGGTCACTCAGTCCATGAACAAGGTTGAGCAGTGTGTGTGGTTGGAATGTAGAGGAAGAGGTCTGAGCCTAGGATGGAAACCTTTCACTTTGCGAACTGAACACCCGATCACCTTGAGTTGCTTTCGTTGCTTCCCTGCCTGCTTGTATCTGCAGGAACTGTCCTAGAGCCCCCGCCTTCCTCCTTTAGCACTCACACAAGTGTCTTCACCCGGGCAATTATCCACAGTGGTGCTCATGATTCTAACCCTAAGCATCAATATCTTAAGATCTTCTTTTATATCTATGGTTCTCAGGACATTTTGAAGACTATACATTTAGTTTAAGTCATTGAGTTCTTAAGAGGAGAGAGCAGTTTCAGGGCCTGTCACAAGAGACTAGGCGAATCATCCAGCCACAAAACATCCAAGCAGTTCTTCTAACTCCCAGAGAAGACAAAACAAAACTTTAATAGTATCTGTGTCTGGAAGCAGAGTAAGATTAAATTTCCAGTCCTGAGCTGGATCATCCCAGCTCCCAACCTGCAATAACAAAGGGGCACTGGTAGTTTCTGTTTGGTTTTCATTTAGTGATGACCCAAGCCAGGAGCAGGAGGAAGAGAGAAAGGATTTACTTATTCTGATGGAGCCAGCTGCTGTGTTCAACTCTGTGTATCTGGAACTCTGCCCCATGTAAGTCCCCAGGCCCAGCGGAGCTATGTGTGCAAGATGTTGGCAACCTCAGGATTGGTACTTTGCTCTTGGAGAAGGTTTTGTCTTGATTCCAAAAATGCACGTGAATGACATTAGGAACCTTAGGGCTGCAGTTCTTCCCCATCTGTGATGCCTGCACCAAACACTGTGATATTTGGAGTTTCAAACACATTGTGTGGTGTATTATCCAGCCATCACCAGACTCTGCAGTGACAGAATTAGTACTAACAGCAGCATGGCTAGTCTCTACTTTCCAGATGAGGTAACCGATGTGAACAGTGTAAGTCAATTAGAGTCTTGACTTGAGACTGTGTGGCTCTATGTTCTTATAGGTTGCCTCTGATTATTGCTGTCTGTCATTGAAGACATCAGGGCTGTCTGCTCGACATACAGGCAGCCTGAATCACAGCTTCTTTGCAGAATGGGTTTGCAGCTCCTGGTTGCTGCACACTTGCAGAAGTAAAAGGACAATGTGCTCTCTGTGGTTTCCGGTGCTTGTGGTCATGCCCTGATGCAGCTGAGTAAGCACGGGTGCCTGGGCCCTAAGGCACCATATACTGTGGGGTCACACCGTGTGGAAGGCTCAGTCCTAAGACACCATATACTGTGCTCCACACTGTGTGATCTACAAGTTTAAGCATCTGACAGGTGTTTATTTGCTCCAGAGCAGAAGACTGAATTTAAAGTCTCTCTGGAAGGACCACCCAGATCTCCTCTTCTCTGGAGTTCATTTGCTGAGTGGCCATTGCAGGGGATGTCGGCCAGGGGGCAGTGAATTTGGCTTCCCTCCAGACCTTTCAAGCAGGAAGTACTTAGACTAGAGTTTAACCAGTCCCGTCCAATTTCCTTGTGCTAAAAGAGACGGGAAACCTGCAATGGGCTCCTCTTTGGGGGACAAGCAAGAATCAGTGAGAGGGGCATCCAAGGAGGATGGGTCACCACCGCATGGGCCTTGCAGGAGGACTGAATGAAGGGAGTGAGCACATGGAGGGGGTGAACAATGGGGGCACCTCTGAGGGCGGTGGTGACATCAGACTGTGAGTGCTGTCTTTGGGATCCATTGCTGCGTGAGCCCAGTGAGTCCCTTGGCTAGCATGGGTTAGAGAAACAGCCTAGAGACAGCAGTGTCTGCGGGAGAGTGTGGGCAGCTTGCCGTGCTTCAAGTCATTTGAGTGTGGTGACAGAGGAGAGCAGGCAGCAGAGCCCAGACCATGAGACAGAGACACCTGGTGACTGCATTTGGCAGTATGCATGGCTTGCAATATAAATAAATAAGTAAGTAGGTAAATAAATAAATATCAAGTAATTTCCCACCCTGGAGGCATTTGCGATGTCTGTTTAGTTGCCACCACTAAGGAGGAGGTACTGTTGGTATCTATTAGTAGACACCAAGGATGCTGTTAACAGTCTGTAGTGCTCCGACGATCCCTAAGCAAAGAATTGTTAATGTATCAGCAGTAGTCAGAAGAAACCAAGTTTGTTCTGAGTTCAAAACCAGTCAAGGCTGCGTAATAAAACTACATCTCAAGCTCCAAGACCAAAAACAACAAACAGTAAACACAATCGAATTAAAATAGACTTCAGCAACAACGACAAGAACAACAAAACAAAACTTAGGCTTAAGACCATGATGGTGAATGTTTCCCTCAGCAAATCATGCACGCTTTCATTTATATCTACCAGTGGCATTATCTGCATCGGAGATGCATGCTCTCCTTACCAAGAGACTAACACAGTGTGCTGAGAGAACCTAGCCACAGTCACACTAACTCTGCCCATGGAAGGCCCAGCTCTTTCTCTCAAGCCAGCTCCCTGAGGGTCTACCCATCCTTCTGAAAACGGGGATAGCATCATATTGTCTGGGATGGGTTAATTTGCATCTAGTACTTCAGTGAAGCCAGCCCAGTGCCTTGTCTACTAAGAGCAATTAATGGACGTTAATTGCAACTAGCTGTGGCCGATGAAGCCCACCAAACACTCCATTCTCAAGTTTATCTTAGACTTGACCAGCTAAGTCATATGCGCTTCCAGGCCCCTTTGCTGTTGGAGAATCTTCTAGAAGAAAAGTCAGAGCTCCACTAGCTTCCCTGTCTCATACTTTGCCTCCCTGAGACTCCAGCAGTTTCTCATGTTTATGACCTTCCGATGGCACTGGAAACACTTCTTAGTCATCCGTTCTGTCATCCCTGTTCACATCTGAACACTGGCTGTGTGCTTCTGTGGACTCCATAGAGGATTCGGGACATGGGCTGTCTCTTCCACATCTTGAGAAACACTGTGTGGTGGTACGGACCCACCTGTCATTTGGGTAAGGAGTCAGGCGGGTGTACACAGTCCTGAGAGCTGGATTGAACGCTATGGTGAGAACATGCAGGTGCTAGGGTGAGCAGGGGAACAAAAGGCTCCCTGCCAGAAAGGGATGGGGCAGCGTGGGAGGGCTACATTTTTAACCGGCTTCAAAAAGCACAGGAGGTGACTAGACGGACTGGTGAACCTCAAAGGAATTCTCTCTCCACCTTTGAGCCAAGAAAGGGCCGTGGCATCCGCACAGCTTCCCACGACGTTCACATCCTGGAATTGATGGAGGAATACCCACCTCCCTGAACTATGAGGCTCCACTGCCTGGATCCCACTCAGTCCCATCACGCCCATGTCCACTGCTCTCAGGTCAGAGCAGTTCTCTTCCTCAGCCCAGGGTGAGGTGAGCTTTGCTGTGGCCTTTCCCATTTGGACAGCACCCTCATTCAGGTGCCAGTTAGAATGTCAATGGCTACCTTCCCCAGGAAATGCTTCCACAGTGCTGGGGGTGGACTGAAGGCAGGGGTGTATGTGTGGAGGTCCCTTGCTTTTGTATTTCTTACCATGCTGTAATTTGGTGGCCGATGAAGGAGGCTGCTCGGCTGAGTGTCCATCCCTCATTCCCTCCTTGAGACCATGCACAGTATTTGGAAAATAGATCTGTCTGTTGGTACCACCCTCTCTACACAGATGTCTTTAGTGAGTAAGAGCATAATAGGTGCTGAATTAACTGTGAGATGACAAACAGTATAGGGCTTGTTACATTTCTCAGAGGCAGATTTGTCCCTGCCCCAAGAATGGATGTTTAAAACTATAATTGCTACTTAGCAGTGAGCATGCTCAGTGTGAGCAAGGCCCTGGGCTCAATACACACACAGACACACAGACACACACACACACACAGACACACACCACACACACACAAGTGAAAGAGTAACTGAATCCTTCAGAGGCCCACCAGCATTCAGCTTTTAACAGTCTTCCTAAACACGTAGATTTCCATGGTGCCGAGGGGATATTAAAGTTCAAAGCAACCCAGGAATCAGGTTGAAGATGGTAAGTGATCAGGTCTTATGGGAATAAGAGCATTTCTTGGATTGAGGCAGAAATGTCTGAGATCTAGATATTTAACCTCGTCTGGGTGAAGAGGTATAGGGATTTCACAGAACAGCCTGGGGTAGGGTCCTCTGGGATGACGCTGATGTGATCATGAAGGTCACATCTTACTGCAGTGGCTGGATTCCATGACAGCACATCTGCTTTTGATTGGGGGTTTTGATTGGGGCAAAGCTTAGGATACAATGCCCCCTGAAGGAAGAAACATAAGCCTGCCTTTGAGTCTGGATGCTCTATGATGGGAGAGCAGCTGAGCCTGTAGCTCTGGGCAGACACAGGAGCTTTGGGCCCCGAGTTTGCTCTCTCAGGCCCCACATGTGGAGCCCTCTGCAGCCTGCTGCTCAGGCTCCAAAGGATCGCAATCAGTGAGGCAGAGTAACTGGGGACACTGGAAGCTGGAGATGGCCTTCTCATATGGGAGACACCAAAGGCATTCAGATGGAAAATTCTAGAGAATCCTATTAATACCACTCTGGCCCTCATGTGGACTCAGGAGCCTCCATTTCTAGTTTCTTAGGGAGGTTTGTGGAGACCCTGCATGCAGACATTGAACCCACTGTGTTGAGAACCCACTGGTGCATCACACTGAGCTATTATTTTCCAGTCTGACTCTGGCCTCTTGCACGTGGTGAGACAGCGTGACCCTTAATGCTTTCTTTTCTACAAGAAAGAAGGAAGGAAAAGAAAAAACCCACCTGGGAGTGTGTTTAGAATAGAGGAAGCTGTGCTGGTGTGAGCAGCCTTTGCTTCCTGCAGGGCACAGATGTGAAGCTCCCAAGCCTCCTCTAACAAGTGCACTTGAATCCTGGCAGGCATGAGCCAGGGCTGCAGTCACATGAGCAGAGGCTGGGAAAGCTGCAAAAACATATATGGCAGAACAGGCAGAGGGGGAGAGGTTGGCCCCAGGAGGTCTCCATGACTGCCTGGGACACAGATTCCTTGGAACACTGCAGAGCACTGGGCTATGTAAACAAGAGATCAAAACAAGGGCCTGCTTGGCCTTCAGCATGATAAATGTTTGTCCTGTGTGTGCGACAGGGTCGGACCTACCACCATCTTTTTGTAGTCTGAGTTTTATGAGGACACTGGCGAAAACTCACTGGGGAGGGTTGGGAACCTTTCAAGCTGGTGCGTCTTCTTGGTGGCTAAACCCACTTTCAAGGGCAGACAGCCCCCCTGCCTTTTCAGAACTCAGCCTACCCATGTGACACCTCTTAGCCAGGGATAGGGAGAGTTGCCCAGAGGACTTTCATCATTTTAAGGCAGCTTGGGGCCCCTCCCCCACAGCGTGGGAAGAAGTGACTCCTTGTCTAAACTGTGCCCCTCTTGTCCCCAGACCACCGAGGGCCTGCCCATGAGCTCTGCAAAGGGGAGTTAATGAGAAGAAAAACAGTTTGGCCAGGTGTGCCAGGCTCTTAAAATACAAGAAAGTTTCAGCCAGTCTTCCTGTGCTGTTTGCTGCTGACCATGGCTTCAGTGAGACTCTTCATCTGTGCCTGTCTCTTCCTAGCTTGGCCCTGCACAGCTCTGTCTCAGAAGTCTCCAGAAAGAAGTGAGGATGGAGACTTCCTGCACTTGGCTTCTTTAGGTCCTAGCATCATGTGAGATTGATTCCAGCCAATTTCTGTGGACAGACAGACTGACAGATAAGCAGACACTATATAGACAATGGGGTCCAGTGAGATGGCTCAGCAGGTAAGGGTGCACTATGCCAAGTCTGGGGACTGGAGTTCAATCCCTGGCACCCACATGGTGGAAGGAGAGAAGCGACCCCTGCAAGTTGTCCTCTGACTTTCAGGAGGGGTTCTGTATGGTGCTGAGAGTTCTACATTTGGATCTGCCTGTAGCAGGAAAAGAACTGTGAGCCTGGGGTTGAACATCTGAGACCTCAAAGCCCAGCTACAGTGACATACTTCTTCCAACAAGTCCATACCTACTCCAACAAGGCCACTTCCTATGGGCCAATCATTCAAACCCAAGAGTCTATTGAGTGTGTTCCTATTCAAACCACCATACTCCTTATGTAATAAAAAGAGTAGAGCAAGAAGCTCTCTCTGAGACTGATGGACACAGGTGAAGAGTGGATGGGGCCAGTCTCAGTCAGCTCTTGATCAAACAGAAGCCAATGCAGGGAGGTAATGGCACAGGGATAGGCAACATACAGACCAATGCAGAGAGCCAGGGGGTCTCTGGGTTTGGCAATAAGGCTGGAGGCGGTCTCAGAGGAGCCCAAGAAGTAGAGAAAACTTGTTCAAGTGG